>OZ022579.1:19913820-20155156 GCA_963669155.1 Arbacia lixula | reverse complement strand
GTATGCTAATAATGTGTGTATACCATGCTGAGTGAGAAGGGGTAGGACAATAAAAGGAGCTTACAACTTGTTACTGAATGTGAGTCAATAGAATTCCTCTTAAGAAAAAGAAAAAAATCAAGATGAATCTTACACACGTTTTTGAAGGAGGTATAGCCCTTTTACAAAAGTCATGAAACTTGGTATGGATTAACAGCATGTACCCTTACAAGAACATGTCTGTAATCTCACAAACCTTTGCAGGTTAAGTAAAAAAAAGTATCGCTGTCTATGTTTGCAACATCCTATTTCGTAGCCACATTAAGATTCTGTATTTCACCAGTCACTGCATTGGTCAGTTTGGGCTCAGCTTGCTGCAGAGCAGAGAGCTGCCATGAATGAGGCAACCTGTTCATAATTCTGTGTAGAAAATGTAGAAACTTTCAGCTTTGAGTTAATTTCCAGTTTTGATAATGTGAGGGAAGTTCTCAAAGAGTATTTTCTTCTATTTTCTGTGGTAATACCCAATTTTAATTATTTGACGTGCAAAAGGGTTAACCTCCCTTAAATATGCACAAAATATCTTTTTTAAATTCAAGGTCTCATAATGTGTATTATATCACATGCCTATGAATATAATGAAGGATGCTTGATCTCTTATCAAGCACAAGCTCTCTGAAAAAAAAGAAAAATTCATACACTCTTCTTGACCTATTGTATGCACAGGTTATATTTCACACTTTAACTTCTCGTAATGTGTTAAAATATCAATTGTTGAAGAATATTTGAGGGAGCCATTTTTATCAAGTTCATATAGAAATACTGGTTCTGGCTGAAAAAAAAAATCTTGCAATGGAATGTCAGAAAGGTGCAACATGTTTTGTGAATGTAACAATTGTATTTGTTGGTTTTTATCTCCCCTACAGAGTGAAGGAATAGTTCTGTCAGAGGCACAACAAACTAGTAAGTGTGAATACTCCTCACTTTTTGTAGAACTAAGTTGTGTGAGAATGACTGGGCTTGTTGTGCATGTAGTTCAATATTGCATTTGTACTTCCAATAAGAAAATACAGTAGTAACTAAGTTTTGTGGGAATGTAGTCCAATATTTCAATTTTCTACTTCACTTCCATAACAAATGTATCATATGAATGTTATACATGTAGATGTAATTATTGCTGCATCAATTTTATCAAGAAAGACTATAACTGATTTATTAAATATTATGGAATATGGTGTCTTTAAGTATTATTTGCTTGCTTTGATTTTGAGAGTGAAAATGTCTCATTTTCCATGAAGAAAGAACTGTATGAAGTTAGTTTTGTGGGAATGACTGAGCTTGTATTTTTTTTTATGTAGTCAAATTTTTCAATTTTGTACTTCCATGAAGCAGTTCAGTATGATTTTTTTAAAAGGTGTCAATACTGCTGCAACCACATAATAAGGTAAGGCAGTGTAAAATAGATTGATTTATGGTGTTTTTAGATATTGCTTGCATTAATTTTGAGAGTGAAATATCACACATACACATCAGAATCGGTCTCATTTATTTAATAGAGTGCAAGCAGTTTCGTCATTCACTGCTCACAAAAGGTTACCGCAAGATTAATGTGATAACATGTATTTGCACTATCGTCAACTGTGGTAGTGTACATCAAGGAAACCTCAAATAGAAATTAGTGTCATGGCTGCCGGTTTTGAATACCACAACAACACCATGCATTGTTGAATCATGAGTGTAGCCTACTTGTTTAGCAGTATTTACTGCATTATGGACCTCATGTACAGTACACCATGCAGTGGTGATGTCATGTGTTGTGGTAAATCCATTTAATCCATCTTTTAGGGGAATTAAGAATAATCTGCCACAAGAATGCATGTGACTCTGGCGAGCCATGTTAAAGGGTATGTTCATAAGGAAGCGGGGTGATGCTACAGCTGGCTTGTGAGAGTGCACTCTTATTGAGCCTTTCAGAGTGTTCCTTCAAGGTGGCTGGCCATCTTGGTATTTAAAGAAGCTACATGCAGTCTCAGCGTAGCACTATAATTAACGGGCGAAAGCATTTCTTCGGTGTACTCAAATTCCGCTGAATCGCATCGTGTCTTCTGTGAAACCGCTGGGGAAGTGTCTTAGCAAAATTGTGCTATCTCGCTCAAAATGGCTCCAAATAACAAAATCTCAACGTTATATTAACAGGAAAGAGTTGTTCTCAATTGTAATTACATTTTGGGGAGTTTCATGTCATGAAACATCATGGAAATAAGGATAAAACATAGCACTAAAAAAGAAAAAAAAAGCTTTTAAAAAAGGCTTTAAATTTCATATTTGTAGCAATTGCTCCAAAAAATGAATTGCAGTATATGATTTATCAAAGTACATTCTAGCTATGTTCCAAATTTCATTATCTGATTTTTCGTCGCACGGTTGTGTCGTTAAAAAACAAAAACAACCCCATAGTCGACCCCTCGAATGTCGGAATGGTCCATTGGCAAAGCGTGTACAAGGCGTGCGTGGGTTCGGTATGGGAGCAGCCTAGCCGACTACGGGTGCGTTACGTGAGGTAGCTGGCAATACAACGTGTGGTTCACCAGCGTGAGGCAGCTAGCTGCCTGTGCGAGAGGCAGTGCCAATGGTGTCTTGCGATTGTCCTAGCCCGACTGTATAAACGTGATAAATGTGACTACTTTGCAATACAACCGAGAAGTGAGCTGATGTATGGGTGTAGATATGACTACGTCAGAACTATCTATGGGTATACATGCCTCTGTAACTGTGTAAGAATAGACGTATTCCAAAATTACGGAAGGTTGTTTACCTGTGAGCTTGTGAATTCTTCTAATACATTTCTTGCTGGAGCATTTTAGTGCAAAACATACAGATAAATGTCACAATTGAAAGAGATTGTGGAAAATAAACAAAATACGCCTAAACTTACTTTAATACCTACAAAAGCGTATGGGTCAAGAGTGCGGAATCTCGAAAGCTTTTGAGCTTTTTAAGCCTACATTTGCGGGAAATACGCATCTCCCGACACGCAGTGTGAACTGCGCCTGCGCATTGCTCAATCGTAGATGTAAAACTCCAGCATTTTCGTAAAAAGTATGAGGTTTCTTTGCTCAAAATTTGAGAGAAATCCTAATTGCTCCAACACGAAACTTCGTGGAGAGGGAGACTGGGGTCTGAACTCTAGTATCATGTCAATCATTTGAAGATTTATTCGGTCGCAGACTTGTGTCGGGAAAAAATAAACACCTCTTCACTCGTTCAATCAAATCACAAAAATATTCATTAAAAAAAAAGTACTGCGTCGTATTTATTGAAAATTCATATATGATATGATATGATATGTCTACATCCATGGTGAAAGTTACATGAATTTAGATGGAAAAATAACGGAGATATGCGAAGATCAATTTTCAGAGATTTCATCACTCAATTCCGCACGCGTGCGTTTTGACCGTTGAAAATTCAAAATGATACGCCCCTTTTCGTCGTTTTAATTGTAGTGCTACGCTGAGCCTGCATGAAGCAATCTTCATGCTTTGCCACAGGGGGCGGGGGGGGGGGGGGGGGGAGGGGGAATACTTCAGCAACAAGGGAGATTGAATAGACCTTAATTAATTCACAAACATCAGGGGAAAAGAAAATCTCTCCTTGCACAGTGTACACTACAGCTCAAAGAAATTGGCATAGGGAAAGGGAAAGGGAAGAAAGGGGAGGAGCCTTAGTTTGAAACAAAATAAACCGCTGTTTAAAACTGCGGCTCCTTCCCTTTCTTTCCTTTCCCTTTCCCAATGCCAATTCCTTTGAGAAGGGGTGTATATGTGGATGTTGCAATAGGCCTGGCCTAACTATTTTACTTCAAACTGAGAAAAAATAGAGTCTGATACTCACAAGACTAGTCATTCTTTCATTCTCCACTTTTTGGGTGAGACAGAGAAGGAATTGAGAATGATCAGTCTTTTGGAACCAGACCCATTTATTGTATATTTTTGTACTTTGGATTGAAAATGCCCAATAGCCAGGTTATACTGGGAGCAAAGTTTTACTGAGTCCCTTCAAATCAGGGTGGAGAAATTCAATCAGTTTGAAGTAGGGACAGCTTTTCAACAATGATACCCTGAGAAAACTCACTGAAATTTTGGTACATGATAATCTGTGATTAAAATATTGCTCTCAGAGTAGCTCTCTTGGTAATCAGGGGGCTCTTTTTATCAATTTGGGGGCTAAATCAAACTGATATTTAGTACCACGAATACTAACATGACCGCTCCTTTCATACCAACTATCTTTGGGAATGGTGAAGTGTGGCTGTCTTTGAGTGGTCGGTCACTGGTCAGTCAGGGCTGCTTGGTCACAGTCTACTGGTTTGATCCACTGGTCAATAATCCATTTTCCTAATGTTTTCACAACTTTCTCCCTAACTGTGTAGAATTGAGTTATGACATTCACCTACATCTAGCGATTCAGTTTCAGTAGACTTCAATCGACTTTTGTGTTGTATGCAAAATTAGTGCATATTTTTCAAAACTCATGCTATCCCAAAGCTTGCCTGGGGTTTGTCCTAGAAGCAACAGCCACCTATTGAGACTGAAACATCTATACAGGGGAATCTCATAACTCATTACTATGCAGTTAGGGAGAAAGTTGTGAATACATAATTGACAAAAAAAGGGCTTATTGGTGTAATACACACTGATGTGAAAATACCATAAAGGCACTTTGAATACTTTCCTGGCTCTATTAGTTGGTGCCACCTCAGACAAACCTGAGACAAGTTTTGGGGTTACCATTCATAAGGTATTGCTTGAAAGATGTGTGTAAAATTTCTATACATAAACATTGTGTACATACAGTGTAGTTATTAGGCTGTGGAATACATGGACACAACTGAGTATGTTAACAGCTATGTCTGGTAACACAGACTACACAGTAATCATACTTCTTGGTCTGTCTCACCATCGCCTCTCTACACAGGCCAGGCAAGAAAGTGGGAGTAGGGCATAGTCTGTGTTACCAGACATAGTTGTTAAGAGACTCAGTTATGTATTATAATAGTAAAGATGACTGTACCCTTAATCATGGCAGAAACAAACTACTCATTGAGTAAAGTTGAGTAATGACTGCACGGAGATTATCTCCAAACACTAGCTTTCCCATAATTCCCCATAATCCCATGGATGGGTTATCCTGGGGAGATCAAAGGGTATTAACAACTATAGTGCCAATCTCATTGGGTTTAAAAATAGCGAAGTTAGGGTGACAGTTGCAGAGCAACCATACCAAAAGCCGAATGGTCCTATTGTCCCTGTCCCCTAACTTCTTGATTTTTCTAACTTCACAAATTTTTAAGCATAATGAGAATGGCACTAAAGTAACTCTTTGGATTGATGCAAGCTCTTTTTGAGAAATTCCACATGAAGTGCTCATTGGGTTAAGACTCTGGAACTAAGAGGAACAAATGAGGCTCCTTTATATCTCTCTAGTAATTTGAACTTTTAATCAGTTTTATCCTAACAAAGTACTAAAAATAATGTGGCATATCTTACAATAATCATGGTATAATCACTAATAAGTAACAACCAAGACACATGCAAAGAATGAATCACGTTTATTATGTCTATGAATACTTCTCTGTGGGGTTTCTTTCTGCATCAGCTTTGGCAGAGAGCTGAAATGTGGGTGTGCAAGTGTGTATCGCATGCTCTCTCGGATAAGCTTTCTATTCATCTTTTTCTTTCAATATTTTGCTGGATAAGTTTTTGAAATCAGTGAGAGGAAAAAGAAAACAAATTCCATGTGAAGAATGCATTGCAGGTCATGTTTCCACAGGGATAAAGGAAGGGGTGTAGGTCATGTTTCTGTGGGGGAGAAGGAGAGAGGTGCCAACTTGCCTCTAGAGATAGAGCTGTATACAGTTCACATGCAGTATGGAAAGGTTTTTGTGTTATTTCTTGAATTCCCGTGCCAGTTCACTGTAAGTGGGGAAAAGGACTGCATTTGAAGAGATTGTATGTCCACATCCCAGGAGGCACTCCTCCCTCTCCTCCTCCCCCATAGCCCTGCCTGTAGTACTTGGCTTAAGATTTCTTTGGCACTTTTGCAGTTTTAAAAGGGTATTGGTCGTATGGAGGGGGACTGGGAAGAAGAAGTGTGAAGGTACATTATAGCCATGATTGCTGTTCACTTTTGTGAGAGCCTGCTGAGAGCTTGAGAGGGCGAGGTCTGATACGAGGAGGGTTTTGTGTCTTGGAAGGAGGGAAGGGGTCCGGACTGATTGAATAGCTGGTGGGTCCTCCACCCCATGGAAGACCCTCAAGTGTGCAGGAGCCATCAGTGGGCAGTGCCTTGCCCAAACAAAAACATGGAAAAACAGGAAGGTGCTTCAAAGGGGCCATTCAACATCTCCTCACAAATACAATTATTTCTTGCCTTGGTGCTATTTATTAGATTAAGTCAAGGAAAAAAAAACACTGTGCTTTTTTCGTTTTGCTCTCTGAGTTGTATTTGAAATCAGTGTGTACAGTACCAACTCACTTCTTACCCATCAATACTCTTTTAAGACTGGTAAAAAATGCTTAGCCCTGTACATCGGTGGGGATAAGGGAAGGGGGAGGGGGATAAGAATGGACAAAAATAGTAGAGGGGTTACAGATCGAACAGGGCTCACGATTGTACAGGGATAAGAAAGGAAATAGGTAATGCTCTTTATGGAATCACTGTGGTCTAGTGGGAAGAGCTCTGGGCTCTCATATGAAAGATTCTGGTCATGTATGCATTTCAGTAGCTTATAACAGTCTGTCGGATAAAACGTCCGACAAGTCCTTTGATGAAATGCCCCCCATCTGGGCTCTCAGATGCCTTTGGCTACAGTATGTTCAGGATCAATTCTGCATGCTACATAAGGAACAGTTGTCCCATGATACACTGCGCAATCACATTCAGATTTTGTTTGTAGTGTTGTCTGCTTCTGGTCTAGTGTGTTAAGGCTCGGTCACACATAACCGACGCACGGGGGTCGCATGGCCAGCGCGTTGAAAATTGGCGAAAATTTGTCATTTTGGCCAGTGCGTTGTCGTTCGCTAGATGTGCGTCATCATGCGTTACTCATTCGTCCAGCGCGCTGGACCAACGTTATACATTCGTCGTCGAGCGTCGCCATTCGCTGTGCGCGTCGAGATTTTTTGTGCATGCTCAAAATTGTGCGTTGAGCTCGACGCATGGACCTACGCGCCGAGAAGTCGCCAGTCACGCGCATAGCACGCCAGACCAACGCCAGACATCGGCGGAGTGCACGGTGTGTATTCGTTGTGAGTACGGCGGCCGAGGTATAGCGAACGCTCAACGCACATCTAGCGCAAAAGCAGCCTGGTTTAAACGCATGGCCAGCGATCATGTAGCGCATAAGGGCGCGCTGAACGAGTGTTGAACGAGTGCTGAACTAGTCTCTAACGCTCCCGACGTTGCTGTTGCGCACTCTTAGCGCGTAGTCATAGAGTATATATAAACGCACCCCACACTATCTCCGCATCATTCTCCCTACGACCCTCACGTGTGAAGTTCCTCGATCCTGACCTCGTCTAGAAGAACCATCTCGGAAGATGGATGGTCCCGACAAGCAGCGGTTAGAATATGAAATCGCTGTTCTCCAACATCAGCAAAACCTAATGGAACTCACACTTCACCAACTCCATATCATCAGGAGAAGGGGAAGGAGGAGACGTCAACGAAGATTCTGGATCCGACCTTGGATTGGTAGACGACGGCAGTTTGGCCTGTACGATCAACTTCTTGTTGAACTCCGTATATAACGAAGACCAATCAGCCTTCAAGAATTTCATGCGAATGCAGCCAGAGATGTTTGATGAACTTTTAACAAGAGTTGGCCCAAGAATCACAAAGCAGAATACAACATACAGAGAGTACGTCCCTCGACCCTGGCCTCAAACTTGCTCTAACCCTGCGGTATCTTGCGTCTGGGACCAAGTATCACTCAATGTCATATGGGTGGAGGGTGCCTCACAACACTAAATCCCTTCTGATTAGAGAAGTTTGCCAGGCCATCATCGACGAGTACAAGGATGAGATGATGAAGTGCCCCACAACCCCTGAGGAATGGTGTTCCATATCTGACAAGTTCATGGAGAAGTGGAACTTCCCCCATACATGCGGTGCACTTGATGGAAAGCATGTCAGCTGCAAGTGTCCTCCAAACAGCGGTTCCCTTTATTACAATTATAAAGGGTTCTACTCGGTTGTCCTCTTGGCGCTAGTCGATGCCGAATATCGATTCATCTGGGCAGACATTGGCGGAATGGGTTCTGCATCGGACGCTCAGATTTACAATGCTTCTGAGCTGAGGGAATGCGTTGAAGCTGGCACTTTAGGCTTCCCGGACCCTGACCCACTTCCAAACGACAACAAGGATGTGCCGTACTTCTTCGTCGGCGACGACGCATTCGCTCTTCGCCCCAACATGATGAAACCGTACAGCCTCCGGGGTATGACGCGACCGGAGCGGATATTCAATTACCGCCTCTCCCGGGCCAGGAGGGTTGTCGAAAATGCCTTCGGCATTCTTTCCAACCGGTTTCAAGTTCTCCTGACCACGATGCAGCAGCAGCCCGAGACCGTCAAGCTCATTGTCACAGCATGCATGATCCTCCACAACCTGATGAGGACCCGGTATCCAGGCATGCAGAATCAGCAGCTTGACCGCGCAGAGAACCTGGGTCGCGACTACGTCCCAGGAGCATGGAGATCTGGGCGTAACATGCAGGACACCCTCGTAGTCCCTGGCAGCAATACCTCCAACAAGGAAGGGAAGAAGCAGAGAAACCTCATCAAGCACTGGGCCAACTCAGAAGCTGGTTCAGTTCCATGGCAGGAGAGGATGATCTAGAGCACCTCCATGTCGGCAGAAAACCTTTGTCGCAAACACTTCACAGAAGCATAAAGATCTGGTCTTAACATTCACAACACCCTCGTAGTCGGTGGCAGCAACACCTCCAGCAAGGAAGAAAAAGAAGCAGAGAAACCTCATCAAACACTGGGGCAACTCAGTTAAGATGATCAAGAGCACCTTCGTTTCCACTATTCGTATGGATACAGGATACAGAGACTGATTGCATGACGTGATTCCAATAATTTGCTTACAATGGATACATCTCAATGTGCGAGCAAATAAACACTTTCTAATGTTTTTGACATGAACTTCGTGTGCGATTTATTCATTGCATTAATCGGCTACAGCTTGTTATTCAGACGATTCGTTATTTCAAAGGTTCGCTATTCCGAAAACGAAATGAGGTTCGTATTTCCGAAGATTGATTAATCCCTTTTTCGGAATAGCGAACATTCGGCATAATGTAATAAATGTTCGGATTAACGAACCGTATTTCGTTTTTGGATCAGTTTCGCACTTAGGTATAGGAAACTTTCGTGTTCGGAATAACTAGTCTTTGGTTCGAAGTAACGAGCCGCATCCCTTCAATAGCCTTCATTCAGGGGCCCTGAAAAGCTACACAAAATACTAAAACCCACCCATCCCTATATCCAAAATGAAAAAAAAATCAAATCATTATTAGGACGTTTTAAAAATCATTAAATAATGAGAGACTTCGGTGCAGTTTTCACACTCAGCCTTTATGTATGTTGGAATTTTTCCGCTAAATTTGTTATTATTTGGTATCCCAAATTATCTTTGACTCATCTACCTTCTTCCATTTATCGCATGGACGTTCGAATGAGTTAAACATTAGAATGCTCACTTTGAAGATCATTCAGATAAACACGCGAATAACATCTGTTTGAAAAAAAAAATGTTTTCAATTCATTGCGCTTATGAGATGCTGCTTCTTTGCAAATCATGAGAAGACCATTTTTGAAAAAATGACCAAGTTATTTAGGTGAGCTGTATGACCCATTCAGAGGAATTTTGTCAGAATGTCTGTATCGTTATTATTTCAATTTTTTCTAGTCACTTTTTTGTGTGCAAGATTAAATGGAAATGGCTAAATAATGAAATGCCTGAAACATTGGCATTCGACTACGCACAGCAAGGTTTCCAATCTTGAACTTGACTAATGACGTCATATAGACCCCATTTTTCCAAATTGTAACGCAATATCATTAAGAAAATCATTTTTTGTGGCAGCATTATAGAAATCGTTTGCCTAAGTTTGATGAAATTTGTTTACCAAACTCGTTCAAATTTGGCTAGAATATTGCTATCATGCACATGTGTCAGTACGACAGAATATTGCTTTATGAAACATATAATTAAAAAAAGTAAGTGATCAGGACAGGACACAAAACAAATTGTTTTTAAGTTGAACTAGAACATTTATTACATTCAACAACCATAACTTTCTCTTTAATCAACATTTTAACATGTTTTCAAACACCTTTTGAAACAAACATATGGCATGGTAAATACAAAACTCAATATTTCACAGTTAAACGTGATAGCAATGAATTAACGATGTTTTCCTTGTAAAACAACTTTTCTCAGCTACATAGTCCATATTCATGTGAAATGGAGAACCACGAACTAGATTTAACTTTTCCCAGTTAAACAAAAAAACACCTTTCTTTTGGCAAATTTGGTGAACTATAGGAACCAATTAACAATATTGTTCTAGTAAACAAACCTGTTTACAACTTTTCTTAGCTACACAGTCCATATTCATCATGTTCATGAGAAATAAACAAACATGAACAAGATTCATCATTTCCCAGTTAAACAAAACAAAACGTTACTTTTGGTAGATTTGGTGAGCTATAGCAACCAATTACCAATATTTTCCTTGTTAACAAACCTGTTTACAACTTTTCTCAGCTACATAGTCCATGTTAATGTGAAATGGACAACCATGAACTAACAAAAAAACTTTCCTTTTGATAAATGTTGAACTATGTTTTCTGCAGTGCTTAATTCAAATGTTTGTGCGGCAACCAACGACAGGAGCAAGCGGTGTCTTCTTCTTGGGTTTCATGGATAGTGGGTGTATTTTTTTGGGTGGCATCGTGAAGAGGTTGTGAACTCTCGGCGCGTCAATTATTTTGATATGAAATCATACGCAAGGATTTATATATAGGCATTCACGTGGCCGCTGTTTTTCGCGGGCTTTGCGTTGAGAACGAGATGCATGCGTTCTGGACGCGCTCTGCATGCGCTGGTTGGGCGGTAGCCATTCGCTCAACGCGCTAGCAATACGCGATGCATTCGTTGCGGTATTTCATGTATACGCTCTGTATGCGTCCTGTATTCGCTATATACCAGCCCAGGATACGCACAGCGCATTACCAACACGTTATACATTCGCTAGCCTCTGTCCAAATCTTGACAGAAGTTTGGCGCACAACGATGCACTCATCTTATTTTCCATTTTTTGCCAATTTTTCAGTGCGTTGGCCGTGCGTCGGCTATATGTGACCGGGCCTTTAGTGTATGAGACTGAAAGTGGAAATAACTGCCAAAAAAAAATCCAGATGTCACTGCAGGTTGCATTATGGGATGACTTTCCCTTATATGCTGCATGAAGAATTCTCCCTATCGCTTATAGCTCTCCAAATCTGAACGTGCGTGGTGCTCTAATTTTTTTACCTTTAACTCTCGGGATATGAACTTCCGGTCCACGAACATTCAGCAATCCCGTACAATAGGGCACCAGGGTATCCCACTAATTTTATGAATTTTTACCCTAAACCTAACCCTGACCCTAACCCTCACCCTAAATCTAATTCTTAACCTAACCCTGACCCTAACTCTAACCCTAGACAAAATGTTCACTGCTTAAAGGGCATATACTGTACTGGGAAGGCAAAAAAGCCTTCAAAATGTAATTTTTAGCAATCTTCATGCCAATGGTCTTAAATTCATGTATTGCCTATTTTAGAAGCTTACTGAAAGTTATTTGCCCTCAAATGATCCACATATGGAGTAATTAATAATAAATGATTAAATCCTCAAAATGTTCGGCCCGAACATTTTGATGATTTGTGATTAAATCCTTCATTACTCCAAATGTAGATCATTTTTAGGGCAAATAACTTTCAGCAAGCTTCTAAAATAGACAATACATGAATGTAAGACGATTGGCAAGAAGATTGCTAAAAATTACATTTTGAAGGCTTTTTTGCCTTCCCAGTACAGTATATGCCCTTTAATTCATCCAAAACAAGTGATTACTTTCTGCCGACGACAAACTCTTACCATAAGTATACGTCCCAAAAGCAATCGATCAGATATCAGTATCACGAGGTGATATCGCTTGATATCAGTTATTTGCGATAGGGAGAATTAATCCTGAACATACTATACCCAAAAGCATACAGGACTAGAATCTTTCATGTGAGAGCCTAGAGCTCCCATCAAAACTAGACCACAATGCCTTTCTGAAAAGCAAAGAATAGACACAATGTTACCTTTTTTGGCATTCATAGCTATGCTGAAATTAGACCCTAGTGTGCTACGTTTGATCCATAAAGATAGATCCCACATACATAATGAAAGACTGAATATCATTCACTTGGCACTAATTCAATTATTCCACACATTTTCATGTAGAGCCAAGGAATGTGGACAAATCAGTAGAGAACTGCATTATTTACACATAGCATACCCTGATTTCCACTGTACATACATTCAATGAATTATTCGGATTGATCATAAAAGCCACCAACCATGGAAGTCTTCTTCATTCCTTCATTAGTGGAGCATTTCAAATCTCTCTCCCTCTCTGTTTCTCTGGAGAGGAACAGGCACAGTGTCATTTATGTAAAAGTAGTTTAAATATAGTTTGCTTCTACTAACTTTTCCTGTCTACTAATCCCCTCACACTCTGGGTAATCTTAACAGGTTACTACCAGAAGAGGGAGAAGTCAGGCTACTTACTGTACATTAGTGTGGAATGACACTGGCCTTGATAACATGTTGTGTAGCACAAGAAGGATTAAGAAATACACTGAGCAAACAGCACCCAGCCAATGTTTATTTCACTAGACAAAGTGTCAACTCTTCCGACGAACGCTTTGTTCCATTCAGTCGCATCAAATGTCTGGTAGAAGCAAGAAGGGTTTTCCGGCCACTCTCAGCATGTTCCATCCCAGTTGATGTGAATGGAATATTTTCCATGGATGATGATTTTGAACAGATCATGAGAATTCCCTTCAATCCTTGTTGTTCATATCTGGCTGAATAGATTCATGTGTTAGCATTCTTGTTGAGTTGGCCCGTATGCATGCAGTCATCACTGCAAGGTATGGGGTGGAAATGGCAACAATCATGGCTTGTAATCATGGCTGAACCCTGGTCATGGCTGTTATCACGTTGCATCAAGGTTTTAAATTATTGTAACTTACCATCAATAGTAACGTACCAAGGCAATAACAGAATGACACACCATTGATGATGGATCTCTAGTCTTTACCATGGGCCCAATGACACACCATTGATGATGGATCTCTAGTCTTTACCATGGGCCCTTGGTTATAACAGAATGACACACCATTGATGATGGATCTCTAGTCTTTACCATGGGCCCAATGACACACCATTGATGATGGATCTCTAGTCTTTACCATGGGCCCTTGGTTATAACAGAATGACACACCATTGATGATGGATCTCTAGTCTTTACCATGGGCCCAATGACACACCATTGATGATGGATCTCTAGTCTTTACCATGGTCACTTGGTTATAACAGAATGACACACCATTGATGATTGATCTCTAGTCTTTACCATGGGCCCAATGACACACCATTGATGATGGATCTTTAGTCTTTACCATGGGCCCTTGGTTATAACAGAATGACACACCATTGATGGTGGATCTCTAGTCTTTACCATGGGCCCTTGGTTTCGGTAGAATGACACACCATTGATAATGGATCTCTAGTCTTTACCATGGGCCCTTGGTTTCGGTAGAATGACACACCATTGATAATGGATCTCTAGTCTTTACCATGGGCCCTTGGTTATAACAGAATGACACACCATTGATGGTGGATCTCTAGTCTTTACCATGGGCCCAATGACACACCATTGATGATGGATCTCTAGTCTTTACCATGGGCCCTTGGTTATAACAGAATGACACACCATTGATGGTGGATCTCTAGTCTTTACCATGGGCCCTTGGTTATAACAGAATGTATGGATCTCTAGTTTTTACCACTACTACCTATTACCTATAAAATTCACAGTAGGCGTCACCCGCTTCAGCGTATTTCCGCCAATAACAATTTGATCATTCTGTCATGTCATACTTTGCAGATAACATTTCCATGTGCTGTCAGATTTAGATTAGACGAACCAGGGTACGTTTGGAGGTATTTTTTGACCCGATCACTCTTTTCCTTTCTGTATTATTTATTCAGGCAGTTGTTGAAATCCGTTGTGCACATGAATAAGACAAAAACAAAAGGAAACTGAGTTGATTCAGTGATGGCAGCTCCTGATGATTGCATTGTTATCAGCTGTTATCAGCATTTCCCCATAGATATCACATTCAATGTCAGCTTTTATACTTATTGCCCTGAACTCTCTCTCTCTGTACTTTCATGCCATTTCTCCCACCTAAACTTTGTAGAATGTCACTTTTGTTTTTTTAAACCTTTGTGTACCAAACAAAAAACAAATGGTTTGTGTACCAAACAAAAAACAAATGGTTTGTGTGTATTAAATGTGCAAACATGTATCGAAAGTGAAAGATCTACTTTTCAAACCTGAAAAGTAGACACATTGAATAGGATTGTGCAACACTGTAGACCACTGACCAATGATTAAAATTCTTAGCTAGTAATCATGATTTTCAAAAATGTGCAAGTACCTTCAAGGGCAACCTGAAGACATATCTGTATGAAGGTGCTTTTTGACATACAACAAAATATGTTTGAACTTAAAGTTCAGACCTGTATTGTTTTTTTTTCTTTTTCTCTTTAATTTGCTCTGAAGTGCCTTGAGCATCTAATTAAGATTAAGATGGAAAGTGTGCTATATAAATTCTATGTATTATTATTATTATAATTATTATTATTATTATTATTATTATTATTACTATTATTATTATTATTATTATTATTATTATTATTATCATTATTATTATTATTATTATTATTGTGTCAGATTATTTCCAACTCATGCCAATCTGTTTGTGTACTTTTCTGTTTTTTATTCATTCCAGATAATTATCCATTTGTCTAGAAAATACTCCCAAAGTTTACTTATTTTATAGAACATCAGATATTTGTGAAAGTTCCTGTGTTTGTTTAACCCTATGGTACCAAACACTTACAGGCCAAATCAACAACAACACAGATCCTTTCCAATGGGACTGAGAGGGTTCGTAGACTAGCTCCCATGTGTGTACTGTACATGTCTCACCTGCCAGTCATATAGTAGTCTGATCTTCCAGACACATTGTGAGACACTGTCACAAATTGAGTCCGTGCCTGCAGAATGTATACTACTCACACCATGCACAAATGTTGAAGGTTATATCGAATCATTTCTGCTTTTCTGCCTGTATTGAACATACTTAAGGGTGTGTCAGTTTCAGCATGATTTGGGTTATTACTGGTTTTGTTATCTTTTTTGGAAGTGTCAGTTGTTTTTGTTTGTAACTTTTGTATTAATTTGTTTAACATTTGTGAGAATGTGCATTTGTCACCTTTTGGGTCCATACAGTATGAATTGTGTACATTTTTGATAAGCCTATATGAAGTGCCTTTGCATCTAGTTATTTAAGCAATGTAATGGTCCCTTTTTTACTCTTCTCTTTTTTCAAATAATGTTATTCATAAGTGCAATAGTATCCATATACCAATATTTAATAAATTAGAATTGGATGAGTCTTATTGCAAAACCTACAGAATTGCAGGTACTGAAAACAACATGGGTATTGTGCAAGTTATGTTATGCAATGTAGTATTAAGCTTTCTATGTCAATTCTATGTCAAAATTTTATACATCAAACCCAATTCAGCCTTCAGGCTGAGATGTTTGATTTTTATAAAACCCTTCCAATTCAATTCAATTCAAACTCAATTCACCTTGCTATCTGAATAGAGTGCCTACATTATTTATAAGGACCTACCCCCCCCCCCCCCCCCTTGTAGACATCGCTACATTCTCTACCTTTCTTCAAGAAAGGAAAAGACCAGAAGGATCAAAGTGAGAACACATTGATATATGATTATGTGCTTCCTACTTCCTGCAAAAACAGGACACAAACAAGAAATGAATGGAAGGAGGAAGTACACATATAGTTTATCATCTTGCTTAAACTCCTTGCGTGTCACTGAGGCATTTTAACACGGGTAATACATACAAGTCTTGTGCAGTAGCATTTAATTTGAATTGGCACAGAAGACTTGTTATCAAAGTTTGTGCACATTATGGATTTCTGTTTTTAGGTTGTTGACAGAGCTGGCTGAGGTTTCTCAAAAGTGTCATTTTACAAAATGAAACCCTGTTTAATAAGAAGATGAATTAAATCAAAGCAGCAATATCTCAGTAATGCTTTAAAAATATTAATCACTCGCCCGGTAGTCTTGCCCTGTAAATCTGTGGTATGCAAGTGGAGCTCTTGGTATTGACATGAACAACGGAAATGTCATTGTAGACCAATAGAGTTGTCTGTGAAGGTTAATGACCATCATTCATCACTAGTAAACATGATTGTCAAAAAGCCACAACTTTCTCATGATATATCAGACTTTCCTCAACCTTTCTTGCTGACCTGTTTCTGTGATTTACGTGTTTTGAGTCAATGAACTCATTATCAGGGTTTCATGCACTCCTAATTAGGCTGAGAAGCTTAGTGATGTGCTAGTGCTGTTAAAGTGATTTCTACCTTTAAGTTTAAACATTAGATGAGTCAAGTTCAGTTCAAAGTGTGATTCATAGTCTGAGTGTAGCATGATCTAATCGGAGTCTAAAACCACTTAAACAAAGTCCTCTGATACAATCTCATGCAGTCTTAATGCATTGAAACTAGACCTCTGTATTTGTACAACATTATTAACTTAACACTTCAGTTTACCACATCAATATGATCAAGGATGTATGACTGTAGATATACTTACTGATATACAATCATGTTTAGGCTTTGCTTAGAAGGACAAGAAATTAACACAAATACTAATCAAGTCTGGCTTTCATGGAAAAGTGGTGTGTTCTAATGATAGATATGTGCAGATGAAAACAGAAAATGTAGTCATATTATGCTTCGCCATTACTATTACCCTTTTTAGATTGGCTCTCAAATTGTTGAAATATTTGTTGCGTGAATCTGGAGTAATTTATGATATTTTGTTTATCTGCTACAGCTCAGAACAGATTGTGCTCACTTAACCTGTGTCAATCTGGGGAATAAACCCCTGAAAATTTCAAATGCAATTGTGAGGTGAATTCCCTCTGTGGTTGACAGCGTAATTGTTTAGGTCAGAGAAGGGGTGGAATCGGGGACACAATCCTATGTGTATGATTATAGTCCGCACTTAAAGAGGTGCTAGCCTTTGTGCTAGGCTGAGTTGTGTTTATAGGCACAATTTTATCCTAGGTTCTAGGCCGCGGAGTGCATGGAAACAACAGAGTCTCTGAACTTTGTCTGGTAGCAAAGACTAGCAAAGGCCCTCTCTCCCCACTTGCTGTTCCCATTGTGACAAGACTAAGTTGTCAACAGCCTTAGAACCTACACAAGTGTAAATGAAGCTGTCATTGGCAAGCTTATCCTAGTTTGCAGGCACATGCCTATGTCTGTCCCATAGTGTGTACAGTAGAGTTTGAATTGTGAGACTACCACAGGCCATGTAATGTAGCTGGGCCGGACACACAAAGACACTAGCCTATCTTCCAGATGTATGTATTGTGTGAATTGCCTAGCTGAGTCTGTGGCTGTAGACAAAGCTTAGCCTATACTTCACAGTCTGGAGTTTGTTTCTTCCTGACATGCACTGCTGAAACTACAGCCAAGTCTGGACACTCAGGCCAATTCTTTTTCAAAGAGAGGATGGAAGAAAGAAGGAAATCGCTCAGCTAGGGAAGAAGGAAAAGTCTACTTTCCCAACTTAGTTGTGGAAGAAGCAGCCATGCATCAGAACCAAACAAATTTCAGAGCCTTGAACGTAGACTGTGGCAAGCTCAGTAGAAGTTGTGATCACATCTGGTCAAACGAGGAAGAAACAGATTGAAAAACAAGTGATTGCTGGTCCGGGTGATACAGAGGTGATACTGCCTTCCCACCGCCTGCTAATCACCAAATCATTGGCAACATACTTGCCCTGTTCACACCTGGACTAATGTTACTCTAACTAATCTGTGTGTAACTTTGAATGTTTAGTTGCTGACATACTGTAAAAGTGGAAATTTTCGCGGTGTTGAAATTTTTGCACATTTCGCGCGGCGTGTATAAAAACGTTTGAATATATTTGCACCTAAATGAAGTTCATATCGGCGCTTTGTATGCGCAGTTGCTTTGATGCATCACGCGTCACGTACGTAGGCCTACGTTTATGTTTTAGCCTTAGTCAGTGCTGCCTGGCCAGCACTAGCGTGGCACTGGTGAGCTGAGTGAATTGATCGTCCAAAGGGCTGGACAACCTGAGAAATTCATTTTCCTATGCCGAGCATGAAAAATTAATCGCGCTAAAATTTCCACTTTTACAGTAGTACAGAGCGCAAAGAAGTTCATTGTAAATTTGCATCTCATATTGTGTTTTGTCCTTGCCAACTTTTCTCCACCAATTTGGTATATAAGAATAATGATTGAAATTAGACAGAAATAAAAACTAGAAATTCCACTTGCAGGTTAGCCTTCTCTTGCCAGTCATTTTCTTGAGTTTGTCATGAGTTGGCCTTGGTAAAAGACTACCTGTACCAGATCTAATAAGTCTAATAGCAGTTTGGGTCTGGTAGAAGTCTGTTGAGGAGCTAGTGGTGGTGTGGGGATTCTGTCGTGCCTTGTCTGTTCATGCCAGGTAAATGCAAAATGTAGCTTTATGGGATTTATGTGTAGTACTTGTGAATATATTTACATGTGGTACCCAAACAATTTAAGATTAAATTGTTGTGAGAGAAAAAATGGGAGGCTATAGACCTTGTGCAGTGCTAGCTCTCTTCTGGGGTCTGTCTGAAAAAAAATTACGTTTGATCGCAACTTGACTTGCGATTGATGTCAATTGCATGTAACTCTATACATTAGATATGGGGGATAAGACGATTGATTCAGATCAGTTGCAACTCTATATAAGACAGGGTCCTTGTCGCGACATGTTCATCCTGAAGGCCAGTTCTCAGCCGGCGGACGACCTGTTGATTTTAACCTGGTATGAGAAATGAATGACAGTATTGTGTCTGGTCTCCTGCTGGCATAACATGAAACAATGCTTCCTAATGTAAACCTGTATAGCAGTCTTCAATGGAAGTCAAACTGAGCAGATAAACAGGTCTATCTGTTTCTGCCATTATGCACTTCCTCTACGAGCCATAGGAACGTATCTCGCTTCCTGCTTGCTGCAATATCTGATAGTGAAACCACTTCAGCCGTTGTTTCCAGGGATGGCAGAAAGAGAGAGAGAGAGTAAAAAAAGCACAACTCGTTGGTTAGGTTGATAGGAAGCAAAAGTGTTCACGTGAACATTGTATCTCGATTGGGTGATAGCAAACTGCATTGTGGGATGGGATGGCCAGTGGAGACCGTGGCTGTGTTGAGTACTGGTGGTGGAAGACACAGAGTCCCAAGCACACGCCCACTGCTTGCTTGCATTTTGAACGGTCAGAGTTCCTGGTGTGAGACTGCCAGTGTTACGGAGCTGCTCGTCTGTCCTGGATTCGTAAGTCATTCTCTATTCACTATTCATATTTCATTTATCGGTACTGTAAACTTGTGAGGAATTGTGCACTTGTCTTAATTGTATCAGCAACTAGGTATGGTGAAACCTGGTGGTCACTTTTCTATAAAGTTTATTTCTGTATCTGTTGAACATTGTTTCTCATTGAAACTTGTCTTCAAGTAGCCTGTGGGACCACCTACTACCACATAAAGACCCCTTTCCTGGTTTCCTCCCTTAAGTGGCCTCTCTACAGGTTGGACTGTACAGGTCTTTCTGTAACTGTAGGACAATTTCCAGGTATTATTTCAGGATTAGTTTGAGTAGATTAGCTTCCTAGCTTTATCATCTCTACCCTTCTAGTGCCATATAGTGAGCTATCTCTCTGTCTCCCTGTCTCTATCTGTCTGTCTGTCCGTCTCTCTCTCTCTCTCTCTCTCTCTCTCTCTCTCTCTCTCTCTCTCACACAAGTGTTTGCTAATCATGTTGTTAATGCAAAATCAAATTAGAACATTCAATGCCCAGTAGATCATTGTTTTGTCTTGATCAATTTGGGAATGCATATTATATTGTAAACAAATTCATGCCATCACTAAAAAATTAGCCACTGTAATATCTCAAATATTGAATACTAACATTAGTAATGTATTCACATTGTGAAAATCATGTGCAATTCAGCTTACAACTGCCATTCATGTTTTTTTAAGGAATACATGATTGAATTGCTCAAGATAGTAATGCAGATGTGACAAATTTACCATTTGAAAACCTAAGTTGTTAAATTCCCTTCTATACCCCCCCCCCCCCCCCCTTCACCCCTAAATCTTTTGCCCTCAAATTTGAGCTCAGGGTTGCTGTGCCCTTAAACTTCATTGGACGTCAGACAGATATGAGTGTTTGAAGATTTTAGAAATAGGGT
The DNA here is from genome assembly GCA_963669155.1 of Arbacia lixula. Taxonomy (NCBI): domain Eukaryota; kingdom Metazoa; phylum Echinodermata; class Echinoidea; order Arbacioida; family Arbaciidae; genus Arbacia; species Arbacia lixula. The sequence goes on along the minus strand of OZ022579.1, from coordinate 20,134,418 downwards.
ACCGGTAGCCTTTTTTTGATACACAATTTTGTAAACACAATGGAAAATGAAAGAAATTCCTGTCTAAGAACTTCCCTCACAATATTCCCTCACTAGGATACCTTTCATCAACTCATAGCTGTCTGCTGTCCCCTTCTCTCATTGCCGTGATTCCTCTCCACTAATTAAGTGGTTCCTGAATACCTCAGGATGAGAGCGGTCCTGAGTAAAGCTTGTCCTTACCAACGGCCGGCTGTGTGATCAGTGAAAACATTACAGAAGGGAGGGGGAGGTGGGGGTTCAGGGGATTTAGCCCTCACAATGCCAAAAGAACCCCTATGAATCCCCTACCCCTCACCACCCCACCCCCCCCCCTACCCCCCACCTCCTACTCAATGGGCTATAATGCATTACATATTTCAGGGAGTCCATTTTCTGACATCAGGCTTTAAAAAAGTATCCCCTCCAAATTGATATGTTTACCCCCCCCCCCCCCCCCATGCCTGGTAGGGTGATGATACAGGCAAATCAAGACCAACAGAAAAGAGCGTTCCTTACAAACAGGTGGCTCATAAAGCCAGTTGGATTGTCTTTACAGAGAGGTAATTTTGAAAGACAGTGGTCTTTGTGGATGAGTATTTCATAAATGATTAAAAAGACATGACAAGTCTAGTTTGAAGGTACAAATCCTTGTCAGTCATTGTGTAAAGGCCAGTAGCAAGGGCCTATGACTGCAACCTTCTTACACAAATCTGTAGTGGCCTTAAGTCTAAATCAATGAGCCTGCAATATAGGATGGGTAGTCCATGAAGTTGATGATAAGTAAGCGTTACCAATGAAATTCCATATCAGCTGCATTGAGAGGAGTCGCATAAACCTTCACACGTCCTCCGACTTTGGTCATCCATATCTGCTGGTATAGGCTACCCACCTAATCATGATAACATTCATGAGAAACAAGTAGAGCACAAGGCCCTGTTGCATAAAACCTTGATATGGATACCGTGTTTCAATATTGTGATAAGCTACTGAGATCCAACCTCATCCATGGATGACGGTTTGCGTTTGCTGCAGACCACTCTCCTGAGCCCTGTTGTATAAAACTACCATTGATGGTAACTTTGCTACCAGTTGAAACTTCTTGGAAACCTTGAATTTGATTGGCTGTTGAGCGGTGTGCTCCAGCAGGAGCAGTGCCTGCATTGCACGCTGATCTAGGGACATTGTGATTATGAATGTAAACTATGGTTGGTACGTAAACAAGGATAATTTTTCACTTTTCCTGAATATCTTTGTGAAGATATGACTGAAATTTCATTCATGTTATCATTAGGGTATACTGCTGATTCCTGTAGAATTTCATGACTTTTGCAAATGGGACACCCTGTCTTTAATTTTGATTTCTATATCATGTTTGCACAAGTAAAATAAAGTTATTTTTATTGCAATCCATTAAAACACACTGACTCTGTCTTCCTCTTGGTACCAAGCCATTGGCAGACTGTTCAGTTTGAACACACTTGTGTTTATGGCTATGGTAATGAGGGGGTTGATGTCGCTAGAGGTGAACTATCTCTGTGCCCTAGCGTACAGCATGGGTACAGCTGTCTCTCATTAGGAGAGAGCGCCATTTAGCGGCTGCTAGGTTCAGGTAGCGCTTAAATCTGCAGGGTGTGTGACTGGCCTGCTATGCTCAGTCACGACCAAGGCATGCCCCGAATAAAAGAATGAAGTGTCCATTTCATTAAATAATTAATAAGGCGTTCATTACTCACTATCCTGTGTAGCTATTCTTGTTTAGTCACCATAGTGATAGAGGAAGTGGATTGTAACAGACTACCATGTCTGATCCTAGACCCACTGCTTCACCACGCACTAGCCTAGGTCCTAGGCTGTGCAGTGCATAGCCACACTGCTTACAAGGACACATAATCTAGGCATCGCTATCACAACTAAGTCTGAATACATAGACTATGAATGTGCGCATCCTAGCTCTAGCTTATGTCAGAGAGAAAGTAGTAGTCTTAAGCATCCAGACTTAGCTGTGGGTTAGGACAGACAAACAGGCTCCACAGACTTGAAGCTAGGCTACACCACTTACTGTTACAGCAACATTTACAACAGACTCCCTTTCCCTGCTAGTACCATGTGATTCCTGTCTCTGGCGATCACAGGAGAGGTGGGGAAGATTTCATTTGTCTGTGTTTGTGTTGAGGAAGGGGATGCAGCCACAAAGCCAGGATTTAGAAATATAAGCTGACTTTAAAGACAGGGTGTCCCATTTGTAAATGTCATGAAACAGCAGGGATCAGCAGTAGACCTTAACAATAACATGTATTAAATCTCACTAACATTTTGAGGAAAAAATAAAAACTATCTTTGCTTATGTTTGAAATGCAGCGAGCATAGTCTTCATGCATAATCATATTGATGCTGTCATATTGCGATGCAGGCATTGCTCCCATTGATCGCATGGACAGTGAAGCGAGCCAGTGTATAGACTAAAGCGCACAGCGGACTCCGGTCTCTAGACTATTTAGGTTTTCAAACAACCTGCCCAAAACCTCCTCAAAACCTCGCTATAATTTTGTATAAGTTAGTTTCCAGGGGCTGTATTCATGAAACCTTACTAGCCTAGTTAGTTACTAAAATGCATGCAGCTGAATGCACTTTAGAAGCTAACTAAGCTTAGTAAGGTTTCATGAATATGGCCCCAGAACTCTATTGTTGGGAGGGAAGTTCTAATTAATGCACTATTTCTTCCATTTTTTGTGGTTTTTACCAAGTTGTATTTTTTTTTTTACCTGCAAAAGGGACACCCTATCTTTAATATAATGCTGTAGCATGTGACCCTGTATTGTTTTTTATGCCTCCTATTCCCTTGAACCTTATTCAGGAACTACAAGGGAAATTTATTGGCTCCAACTAATAATTAAAATGGAAATATACCCTGTTAAGTCAACAAGGTAGAGACAGAGTTTCCTGTGATATGATGAGTAGGAAGAGTGAGTGGGAGGTTAATGATGGCAGGCGTCATAGTCCAGGCTCATGTATGTGACTATGAATGAGGGCTTATTGCAGCAGACTAAATGACGCTAAAGTAATGGCTATGTCATTCTTAAAGGAAAACTGAGACCCTTAACATGTTACAGCTCATTTTCTATCTCAGCAGATATATCCAAGAAGCAAATTGTAGAAGAATGTGAAGAAAAATAAAAAAAATGATAAGAAAGTTATGAGGGTTTTGATCAACTAACCAAATCCTTGCCTGGCTTGCAAGCTTTAGGACATATCTGATCCAAATTGAGAAATAAGACTGCAACAGTCTAAGACTAAGCACGGTATGATTGTAAGTTTGTGCTCAATAGGGGGAGCTGGAGAGAAATCAAGAATGATTTGGTAGTCTTCTGCATCCAGACCCCTGTATTGAAGGGAAAGTCCACCCGGAAGTTGAATTGGTTTTGATTTTATCAGGGAAAAGGAAAGCAGCATATTGGTGAAGATTTGACGAAAATCTACCAGTGGATAAGACAGTTATGACTTCCGAAAGTATTGATTTTGTGACGTCACTTGAGGGGTGTTCTAAAATATGTTGTGTGCTACTGTATATGATTAAAAAAATTGTCCAATTTCTGTTTTGTGATGAAGGAATAAATCGTTTTTGAAAAGGTTTGTGTGTAAAATCATGCGTCTAATGCTATATCAAATGTTCAAAACTGAAGTGCACAACTTAAAGCAGAGTACCTCGCAAGTGACGTCACAAATCTAAAAATTCATAACTCTGTTATCCTTCACTTATTTGTTTCTTTTATGTTTCTGCTTTTATGAAAACCAAGTTAACTTCAGGTGGGACTTTCCATTTAAATAGTTTGGTTTAGAAATGCTTTAACAGCCTGAAAGCCAGGCTAACCAATCTTTTGGATTGGCCAATGGCAGCAAGGAGGATGTGCTTACCCTAGGCACTGAAAACAAGGCCACACAAGAGGCCACAGGCAACATCTAATGATGTGAAAGGCTCCATTACTATGAGGGGGCTAGCCTACTAATGCCCTTTTTATAGTGCGCTCAGACTTACCCCACTTCAGAAGCGGGGTAACTTTAGCTCGGGGTAAGTCCTTTTATACTGCTTTTTTCGACCACCCATGACGGGAGCGAGACCGCACTAGTTGCCGTGGTAACGAACTGCCCCATCAGCCGTCCTTCCCGCGAGCGCGCCCCATCTCAACTGTGCTTCCCGCGAGTGCAAAAATTGTATACGTGCACTCGCATGCGCACGTGCTAGCGTATAGCTCCGTGTGTTCTCGTGTGAAGTTCATCGTGTACCGATCCTCGTGTTTCACTTTTGGTTTTTGTATTACTCCACTCGCGCGAAGTTGGAGCATGAATAGCTCCTCATCGCTCTCCCACTTCTTTCCTCTCGATGTTTTATCATCTTTCGATATGCTTTACGTGCGGATTTTCCTTCTTCTTTTTTTGCTATCTCGGCTGAAAGAGAATACAGTACACGGCACACACAGAGCTAGCGTGAGGAGGCGCGAATGTTTACAGCTATATCGTGCTTTGCGCTTGTACGTGGGTAACCCGGAAACGGAAGCGGCATACATATACCGCACAGTCCGCACTTCCAGTTCATGGGTCACTGATTTTAGTCCGCGCTAAGTCGAGAGACCTTTTATAGTGACGTTAGCTCGGGTCTGATCCGGACCTGATGCGGACCTGACCCTCCTCTCAGCTAGGACTAACTTTAGCTCGGGCTAAATATTTTTCGACCTTTTATAGTGAGAGTTACCCCGGATCAGGTCCGGACCTGATCCGGGGTAACTCTCACTATAAAAGGGGTATTAGGGAGAAAAACCCAATCTGAACAAGAAGTGGGCTAACCCTATATTGTAGGTGGGTCTACCCCCCCCCCCCCCCCCACCACCCCTTTTTTAGCCCCATCAATAATAGGGGTCTAACCCCCTGTCCACACACACAAAATTCATTGTATCGCTTTCCTGAAACAGTATAGCTATACTTGAACAGGGTCCTGCCAGCCATCGGTGAGCAGGCTTTAGTTGGAGTTGATTGGGTCTTTTGCGCGAGTGGTTGTGCTAAGCTCCACCCAGTTTGTATGTGTGGACACTCTTTCTAAAATAGGATGCATTGTGAGCTAGAAGTTAGAACAAAGACCAGTCAGTTCAATAAGTTACTCTACAGGTAACAGTGGGTGCAATCGATATAAATGTACACTACTTCATGGAACTGAAGTTGTTCAATATGGCTGGTATGGCTATCGATAACGGCGACACACACAAGATACAACTCACTAAAAGATATGAAAAAATAGATGTAAAAGCAATGAATCCACTGAATGTTTTGTAAATGCTATTGGCAATGGAATATGAGAAGTATTGTTTTATCTGTTTGTCTTGTAAATTTGTATGACTAACACATAATGTCCAGTACTGCTGAAAACATTTTTTTCAAAATCATGTCAGACGAAATAGTCAAGAGCAAACAAACGTAGCAGATGGTTTCTACATGTATGTCGTAAGTCGAAGGCTTAGACCCCGTTTACACCAAGCTAAAAGGCCAGCCTCAGGCCGGCCCGAGGCCGGCCTAAAGCTTGGTGTAAATGCAAAGGAGGTCCGAGGCCGGCCCTGATTTGGGGCCACCTCTGGAGGTGGTCTCGGGTCGGCTAAATGTGGTGTAAATGGAAAGGAGGCCTCGGGCCGGCCTAAATGCGGTTTAAAAGGTTTCGGCGAGGTTAAGAAAGGAGGCCTCAAATCGGGGCCGGCCTCGGGCCTCCTTTGCATTTACACCAAGCTTCGGGCCGGCCCGAGGCCGGCCTAAAAGCTTGGTGTAAATGCACACAATTGAGGGCCGAGGGCCTCAGGCCGGCCTTTTGGTGTAAATCGGGCCTATGTCAAGGAATGTTAATCTATTTTGATTCACTAATTATGTGTATGTGTAACTATGTTAATCTCTGAAACAGAAGGATGTTGTGATGGTTACTTGTTCCTGTTGAGCATTATATCTGCAACACCGGGTACTTACAGCTTAAAGGAGAATGAAACCATAATATCGTGAAAGAGGTTAACAGTACACCATGTGTAAAGTCCTGGAAGGACTGAGATGAGAAGAGTGGATAGAAATTGGAGGTGAATTAGAAAGGCGAGAAAGTGGAGATTTGAAAGTAAAGTATTCTTTCTAAATGAGTGTCCTTAAAAGGCTGTAAACCAGAAAGAGTGAAGAGCTGATGAGGTTTACAATACTTTTAAGGACTAGACTCATTTTGAAAGCATACTCTACTTTTAAATCTCCACTTTCTCACCTTTCTAATTCACCTCCAATTTGTATCCACTTTTCTCATCCCAGTCCTTCCAGGACTTTACACATGGTGCACCATAAACCTCTTTCGTGATTGATCATACCACCATGCAAATCTTCAAACATCATCCGAAACCATAATAGTAAGTAGAATAGAATAAAAGCAGACAAATCAAAGGAACAGGTAAAAGTTTGAGAAAAAATCAGACATATGTGATGAGGTTGTGAATTTTTCAACATCTAATCATGGACAACTCCATTGGTCCAAATGATGAGTTGCCATTTTGTTTGTTCTAATATTCCATGCCACAACAGCACAAAATCCAGAGTACCTATCTTGGGTTTGCAGAGCCAGATTACAGGGCAAATGATTAAGATTCTAGAACACAATTAACTTCCTTATGATACGCCTGATTAATCTCAAACTTCTTGCAATATGTTTTTCTGTTTTTCTGCTTCTATTTAATCAAACTAATCATCAATGTTTTATTACCCTTCATGGAGAGGGCAGCCCTTTGTAGGAAAATACTTGATAAGAACTTCCTTCCAAATAAAAGAACTGGATATTTGACTTTGAGCAGAATTATATTGATCTTTAGATCCTAAAGTTCTAAAGCATGGAGACTGGAAGCGCATTCAGCACACATTGCGTTTCTCTGTTCCGAACTATCCACACAAATGTCAGTGATTCATCGTCGTAATGTCAGCAGTGTAAACTATGCAAGCACCATGCCACTAGCAGCTGAAATATAGTATTAGACTATGGTCACTACGTTTTAAATGTAAACAAGGATAGATTTTCACTTTTCATGAAAATGTTTGTGAATCTGTGACTGAGATTTCATACGTGGTATCCCTTGGGTATGCTGGTAATCCATGCCAAATTTCTTGACTGTTTATAAATGGGCTACCATACATGTATCTTTAAAGTTTGATTAACAGAATTTATGGCCTGATTCAGCGCTGATCTAATGGATTCCAATGGATGACCTATCATGCTGAAAACTTAAACTGTGAAGCTTTCATGACAGTGATGATACCATGACTGACAGTATCAAACACATTGAATGAGTTGGTCACCGAAGTAGACTGGTTCATTGGTTTGGATGCACAGTGGGTTCAGTGTGTGACCATGGTGCAGCTGGAGTGATAGGATTAGCATGGCTACCGGTATGTCAGTACCAAATCTGGAGAATCATGAATGCCAACCACAGTCCGCACATGGAGACAGTTATTCATTCTCTAAGATGCGGGCACATTAACAGCCTACCTTTCAGGCTGTTGGCCATTAATGCCTCATCCAAAGTCTTCCTGAAAGAGGTCTGTCTGTAGTAGACTAACCATTCTTCAGTTCTTCTCCGGTAACACAGACAATCTGAGAACAGAGTTACATAGGAATTGATGGGAAAGTGACAAGTCTTATGACAACTCGGGACACTATTTTGCAGTTTGGATTGGAAAAGTCCAAGAGTGTGAAAGCCAGGCTAGACTGTGGGCACCATGGCAGTGATGTCATGATGCCCCAACAAACGACTGCTCTCTTCACTCCCTCATGCCTCCTCTCAGATGGAATTACAGGGAGTACAATAATACCTGTCATGATATATCTTTAGCATACCGCATTCAATATATTGTATTTCTGATTCTCAAGGTTGGACTTTAAATGAAAGCACTGAGAAGAAAGATGAGTAGGTGATATGTTGTGTGATTGGAGAATGGGAATGTAATTGCAAGTTGTACCTGTATTGTAATACAGTTTATTTCATTTGTAATACTGTTCATTTCAATTGTAATACATTGTATTTCAATTAAACAATCTTATAATTCAATAAGACGTTTTTGAGATGTATTCACAACTTTCCCCCCAAATGCTTAGTAATGCCTTTTATTGAATAAAATTTCCATACATGATAAGATTGATGTGTTCAATTTATTTTCAATAAGTCATATATAATAACAACAATGAGAAATTAATTACAATATACATTGAAATATGGATAAGAACATGAACAAAGAAAAAGAAAACAAATAGAAAACAAACTTGATGTAATGTGGAGGGGTCATGACAAAGTTATGATTAAGGTTTAAATAGAAATCAAACTTGATGTAATGTGGAGGGGTCATGACAAAGTTAGGATTAAGGTTTAAATAGAAATCAAACTTGATGTAATGTGGAGGGGTCATGACAAAGTTATGATTAAGGCTTAAATAGAAATCAAACTTGATGTAATGTGGAGGGGTCATGACAAAGTTATGATTAAGGTTTAAATAGAAATCAAACTTGATGTAATGTGGAGGGGTCATGACAAAGTTACGATTAAGGTTTAACTGTGCCCCGTCTTAAAGAGAGTTGTGATTGATCTGAATCGATCGTACAAGTCAAGTTGCGATCAATCACAATTCTTTATAAGGCAGGGCCCTGGACCCCTGTAATTTGACTGATTATTGAGGAGACAGAAACCAGCAGAGAAACCAGTAGATGAAGTGAAACTAGGTGATATATTATTTAGGCCTGAGTCGAATCGATTATTAAGCCGGTGTTCGATCGAAGAAGTCGAACTCCGATTTCGTTTTGATGAATTCGATGCATCGACGAAATTACCAAATTGACTAGAAAACACAAAATCTTTTGTTTGATAGTCCTGTTATACACAATTTATCTTCATATTTTCACAATTTTAATTTGCTTACTTGGTTCCTACTCTCTTTTGTGAGTTTTGCAGGTAACGCATCAAGAGAATGAACAGGTCGCTCGATGATCAAGCAGCTACTACATACTACTTGGATTTGATTCGTTCACTACTATACAGCGCAACGCCACAACAAACAATTGTCCATAGACTTTGTACAACGGATAGCATCGTGTGTTGTGAAAACCCGGAAATACAGTGGCAATCGTGCGTAAGGCTCATTTGCATACACGCTGCCGACGTACAGACTAATAGAGCGTCTCCGTACAGCGATTCGGAGACCACTGATTGGTGCATCGCGTAGATCACGTCATAACCATGTGGTCGCCAAAACAGTGATACAATATCCAGTCACGTTGTCCGAAACCCGGAAGCGATTTTTCGACGCATTAGGGTTACGAAAAAAAAAAATCGCAACCCGGAAGCTGATTGACTTTCTGCCCGTTTACGTTGCAATAGACTCTCCAGATTCCAACCTACATACATGTATACGATGCCATATTGACGCTAATTTGTAAGATTTTGACGGAAAAACAAGAAGTAATCGAAATTCGCTTACATGTGCAGTATCGGTGAGAAAATAGATTCTCCGAGGTTACCTATCATAATTCATATAAAATATAGGAAAGTGAAATTCTAGGTCAATTTTGGTACGAGGTGATAGAGAATTGCATGCTTGTTTATGTGGGGAAATGGAAGGATTGCACTGCGTATGCTTACTATATTTTCATTCATAAATTGGCTCTTGGCAGTGGCTGGGTGACGTCATGTATCGATGCATCGATGTTCGATCGGCGCAAAGCCATCGAACACCGGTTTCTGAAAAAATCGATATGACTCAGGCTTAGCATTACTCACATGAATGTACAATTCATGCATGACATTCAAGTGGACAAATATCCATTTGTTATGGCATGTGTGTACTGAAGAACCCTTCAGAAAAACAGAGACAACATTTTGAAAAATGGTTGACAGGAATGTAAATAATGACTGGTTGAGAATGTAATTTACATCAGTTTATGAAAGGTATTGGTCATTAGAGTTGTCACACGTCACAACAGTGACATGGAAGATAATCAAGACTTGCATTTAATCAATCATCCTAGAATGGAAAATATGTGACTAAACCTGTCTTGATGACAACAGTCAAGTTGGATGAATTATCTCATTATCTCACCAATCACCTGCCTGGGGACCAATACCAACAAAACAAATGTACTTGCTAATAACATATACATACATGTACATGTCTGTCTGGAATTGATTTTTGCATACTGTGTAGAAATTGAGATTGTACAATGTGCGAAGTGTTTATTTTGATATACTGTACTTAAAATCTCATGATTTAATACTGAAATAAAATCTAACTCTCTCATTACCATTGTCATGAATATGTGTAAAGCCAATGGAGTTATCAAGGTAATATAAGGGTTAACTCTTAACCTACCGCTGTCGCATTTTTGCCACTAAGGGGTAACCTGCTGCTGTCGCAAATTTGTGACCAAATAATAGAGAAAACCTCCAGCACAGAGGGGTTTTACTGCATGATGCCCTCATTTGTCCTTATCAGTTTTTCACAGGGGCTCTTTTGTAGGCTTTGAGGGAGGACACATTCTTTTGCATTGTGGACCGTGTGCTCTCCATATTTGAAACTGTATGCTCTGCTCGTTACTCTCAATCAACCTGTGCATATGACCAATTTTTTCAACTAAAATTGTCACAACAAGGGCTCTTTTGTTAGCCTTGAGGGCACTTCTGACATTGTGAGGGCTACATCTCCCTGAGCCCCCATGTAATATTGTCTCACTGTGCTTTCTTGTAAGCATGTTCTGCTTTCGTCTTCATACCGGATGTAGCGACAATGCCAGAAAGCGGTCAAGGATTGAAGGGCTTTGATGGTTGATCCAAGATTTTCTTCAAGACAAACTAGTGGTTTCAAGTCACTGCTACTCTACTTAACCCAAGGTCAAGATAACCCCATATTTTGGTCATCTCTAGTCTATATCTCAGACCATTCTGTTTGCTCCTCTTCTTATCAATCTGAATTACAGTACAAAGTTTGAATGTTTTTAAGGATATTTCTCTTCAATGGAGGCAAACATTTAACTCTGTCATAATGCTCTAAGGTTATGTTCTCACTTTTCCCCTATTAGATTTTTTTGATACCCTAAATTTCCCCTTTTCTCCCAAGAAATTTGATTTCCTTATTTGTGTGCCCAATGGTTATGAAAACATGGGAAGTTGCCAAGGTTGGCTGTTGAATTGTGTATACATACATTAGTCTACATATAAAACATACACTCATTTGGTAGACATGGCTGAATCTAGGCTCTGGTATCAGTTTTTCTCTCCTGATGAGAGCGATATTAATTCTTTAATGATGTATGGATATGCTTATGTACATTTGGTTATATTATTGTGGAAGGCTACTGAATTTTCCAGAGTGCCAAAGTGAAAAAGAAGTTGATATATGAACTTATAGGTAGACAGTTAAGATTTTTGGGACATGAACTTCGTAAAGGTGGCTTAGAAAACTTTGATTTAATGGGAAAGATAGATGGAAAAGGAAACATGGGAAGAAGGCGGATTGCTTGGATAAGTAGCCTGACTGACTAGTGAGCAGAGCAAAGGGCTGTTTACCATGATGTGGAACTGATACAATGAGTTCAGGACAGAGAGTTGTGGCATTCCAATGATCACCTTCATCATAGGATATGGCACTTAGATAGATAGCCTGGTATTCTTGTTTTAATCGCATTAAAGTTACTTGGAGATACAACACCTTACACCTACACCGGATGCATGAGAGTACATCCTTCACCAAGGAGCACACAGTGTAACACAGCTGGTCTCTGTTTATACATCATGGGAATGTATGACATTACTTGACAGGATGCCAAGCAAATTACATCTGTATTGTCCAATACAAGGCTGCTTTGATTACTGTATTACACAGACAAAAATAATTCACATGCTATGATGGTCACTCGGTACCAACCCCCCCCCCCCCCCCCCACACACACACACACACATACACATAAATACAAATGGAGCTCTTGCAAGGAATAGCAGTATGTGTGTTAACCGTCTCAATCCCAAGCCACGAAAATCACCATGGGTTATTACACACTTCATGCTCCCTTGGCTCATTTGACGTACCGTCATGTGATCATATGTTTAAAATATTTGTTGCTCAAAAAGTATGCATTTTGTCTTGTTTTAACCAAACGAATTGCAGATGGTATTCATATCAAATGAAAACTACACTCGCAGAAGCTGTGTTATAATGTTGCTGTGTGCCATGTACATACATGTATCAGGGATGTGCCCTTTCACTTACACACCTACCTGCTTGTATACTTCTACTACTACATTGTGCAAACTAAAGTTGGTAGTTATTGTGACTTAAGAAAGTGGTGGAGATGACAGGTACAATTGATTTAATCCATGAGAGAGGGGAAAATCAGTGCAGCTGAAAAGCCAACTGGAGCTGGTGGTGAAAGGGCCTATTCACACATCCATTCTCCTTGCAGATTTCTTCCTTCCCCCTCATTGGGCTCAAGGAATGGAGCATCTATGCTTGGTTTGCTCCCTAGAATGATCCCCTTGTGTCTGGTGGAAGAATGGAGGGCTGGTGGACAAAGGACAGGGGTGAAGGAGGGGCTCGGACTTGAATAGGCTGCCACCAGGTTCCTATACCAGACACATTAGTGGTGTTGGTGATGGTGCAGGGGCAAATGTAATGGGGGACCATGGAAAGGGGCGTGGCAGGGTATATAGCCAAAAGTAGTTCACAAGATGGTATGAGGTTGTGCAGCACTGTTAGTAGGGTGAAGGAAGGGTGTGGGCTTGACTAGGCTGCCACCAGGTACTTATACCAGGCACATTAGTGGTGTCGGTAGTGGTGCAGGTGTAAATTATGTGGAAAGGAGCATGGCATGGTATACCCTAACATTGTTCACCAGAAGATATGAGGCTGTGCAGCTCTGGTGGTGTAAAATGTGAAAATGTGAAAAATGCCCTCCTATCAAATAACTTGGTTTGCAGCATCAAAAACCCTCTTGAGTCAATGAATCAGAACCTGCAGAGACTCCCTCCCATATGTTTGTACAGGACACAACTGGCAAGGCGGGCACTAGTCTGTTCCTGATACTGTCTTGAGACAGTGTCAGAAGTGAATCTGTGCTGGTAGACCAGCGGATTCCTGACTGTGAGGGGGAAGGTGTGTTATGAACAAGGAACCAGTAATCAAGAGAGTATCTTTCTGCCATGACCATAGGTCTTGTTCTTGTTTGATTTCAGGATACCAAGAAGGAATCATCATAAGATCACCATAAGATCATTGTAATTAAATTTGATTATGATCCCCTTTAGGAATGAAAGGAATGAAGGCAGAACTATTCTGCCATGATTATGACACATAATCATGTCCGCTGCTACCCCTCAAATACACTTTATGTGCCATCTTTGAAAAGTTATCATCACCATGCAGTTTGAAATCTGTTCCAAACAAACGTAACCTCAAGTCAACTCCACTAAGTAACACTAAGCACCCAATAATCTCCTGGATAGCTTTTCCTCAGTGGATTAGCAGCCACTTGTAATTAATCCTCTGCATTTATTGTATGCTCTTTGTGCAGAATTTCCACAGCAGGGTGCATATGGAGTAAATACATTTAGATGTTGGGAGTGGAGTGGGGTTGGAGCAGGCACAGAGAGACCAGAGAAACCATGGTGAATTTAATCCTCTAAGTACCAAGCCAGGAAAAGCCCACTGACTTATTACACCTTTGGTACTGGGGAGGATTCACATAGGTTAACATATATTGGATGTAAAGGGAAGCTGGTAGATAGAGTGTGGTTAGAATGAAATGGAATTGCCTACCAACATGTCTTAAAAGTGCTCTCACCCTACCACCATTGAAAAAAGAAACTTAATTTTAATTCTCCATACAGCACATAAGGAAAACTTAACCCATAATGCACCGCACAGCCATATTTGGGTTTTGTTTTTGTGTCTGCTTCCGGTCTAGTATACTAGTGTCTGAGACACACTACAAAAAACCCCCCCCCAAAAAAAACCTGATGTTGCAGTGCCGTGCATTATGGGACCATTTTCTCCTTTATGTAGTATGGGGAAGTGAAATAGATGTATAGGTCAATCAAAGTGCACATTTCAAAAACTAGACCAATTCTCATGACTGGCACCTGCATGATACATCCCGGTGGAGGAGTTTATAATGCAGCACTCCAGGGACCTGTCTTTTCAGGATTTGTGATTGACTGCAACTGGACTTACTATTGATATCAATCATAACTCTGTACATAAAGGGTAGGAGATTGGACCTGCGATCGACTCACATCAATCGCAAATCTTTAGAAGACTTTATGAGCAATTGCAACTCGCCATATCACAATACCATGATTGGTATCTCTTACAATACAAGTCCAACCGTATGCATGATTTTGCGATCAATTCTCCCTATCGCATATAGCCGATATCAAGCGATATCACCTCACGATACCGATATCTGATCGATTGCTCTTGGGACGTATACTTCCGGTAAGAACTGGGTGTCGGCAGAAAGTGACCAAGAAATCACTTTTTTTTATGAATTAAGCAGTGAAAATTTTGTGTAGGGTTGTGGTTGGGGTCAGGGTTAGGTTTAGAATAAGGTTTAGGGTTAGTGTTAAGGTCAGGGTTAGGTTTAGGGTTAATATTCATAAAATTAGTTGGATACCCTGGTCCCTTATTGTATACGGGATTGCCGAATGTTCGTGGACCGGAAGTTCATATCCCAAGAATTAAAGGTAAAAAAATTAGAGCGCCACACACGTTCAGATTCGGAGAGCTATATGCGATAGGGAGAATTGTATCGTTACAATAGATCCACATAAGCAATGACCAATATCGATTGCAAGTTACAATTGATATGGATGGTAGGTTCCTTGTGATACAGATTTATGATCAATCGTACAATCGATATATCAGGTCGATCTACTGATGGTATAATCAATTGTAAGTCACTTTGTGATGTGAGCCCCTGGCTTACAACCCTAGTCTGCCAATGACATGGCAGCAGTCAGCAGGGTGTGGGTGGGCTGGTGGGCCGGGCACAGGTGAATGAAGGAGCACATCAACATTTGCAAGTGAACTTCCCCAGACCTATAAATGACAACCACAGACATCAGCCTGTTATTCTAAATGTGTCACAATTGTTCAGAGCTTACCTGTTGCAAGAGTGCTTCTGTATTGTTCCTGAACCCTAAACAGTTCTCTGGAAGTCTGATAATGTTTAAGTATACTTTAAATCATTCTTTTTCTTTCTTTTATATCTTTCTTTCTTTCTTTCTTTCCTGCATTTGCACTTTGTAGGGACTGGTTTATTCAAGGTACTTCCTGTGTTGTGTGTATCATTGCTGGAGCTTTAACATGGTGATATCGCTGCCTGCACTTTTAGCTAATTCCTGTTATGGGTTGGCAGTGCCTGCTTATCACCATATCCTACTGTTTGACGTGCCATTGTAGTCCTGATAGGACCAGGGAAAAGATGATGGGAGCTCAGGGATATCCCCCCCCCCTGCAATGTAAGAAAGAGCCCCTGTCAGAATTGCTCTATCCTGATAGGGTATAATGCAAAACATATATTGTGGTTAGGGGCTCAGCTAGAGCAAGTTTGCCCCTGCAAGCATCAAAACAGCCCCTGTGAAAATGTTTTGAAAACACTATGCATTCATGGCTGATTTTATGACTTTTGCAAAAAAGACCCCATGTCTTAAATCCTCAAAGCTTTGTAATTCAAGACATATATCAGGGTGATTGTTTGTGACATTGGGCTAGAAAAGTAGCCCCTGTACATACATGCTGAATCTTTTCCCTGAACAAAACTTCTATGGTCTTTGATGTATTGATCCTGAAGTGTGTAGCCAGCTCATGAAGTCAGGTTAGATTTCAGTCTTACAAAGCCATAGCACATTATTGTGATGACTGTCTGGCCCAAGATTTCTAGATCAAGTATTGTGCCTGTAATGGTTATGATGAAGATGCAATCAGTTCTCTATTTTGTGATCAAGCTAGCTCAAACGTTCAGAATTTAGCATGCTACTTTGAAATTTCAAGCCAGTGAAGTCAGTCCTGTATGGTAAAACATTGATATGATTGGCATGTTCAGAATGGAAAAGGTTAATACAAGAGTTCACAGGTAGTGAACTAGATGGTAACTTAAGACAACCCACCCATAATGCAATTTAAAATCAAATAGTTTCTACTGAAAGTAAGTACCCAGTACCTTTATTCAATTCAACCATGTTTCCTCCTAAATATTTTGTGGACACACACAGGAAACTTATGAGAACTTCTTCTGAAGCCTGATATCTTGTAACAAACACCCTGGAATTTGTTGTGCACAATACCCTGAACACTTATTTTTCACAGGGGCTCTGTTTTGCTTTGTAGGGGATGTTTCACCATGAGCCCCGCTATGAATATAATCACTGAACGCACCATCTGAAATGTGCAAAGTATGATTGCCAACATGCAAGTGTAGAGTGTGCTACTGACCAGGAAACACAGGCAGAGTAGAATCCTTTGTAGGAAGTTCTGGAGAAGATTTTGGCACTGGCATATCCCTACATCAACAACAATACAGGTGTTTCTGGTTTCTTTATCAAGTTACAGGATAGAGTTTTGTTGTGTGTGCACACCCTGTCTGCTATACAATGATTATTTATACAACGTTTCTTTACAGAGTTTCGGTTTAAAGACAGGGTGTCTCTTTTGCAGGTCAAAAAGGTAAAATTTTGTAAAAACCAGACAAAAAAGAAAACACCATATCAGTACTTCCCTTCAAACTGATTCTGACTATAAGCAAAATTACAGACCAGAGACCACTGCGTACTATGGTCTGCACAGGTCCATTCCATAGTGCATGCACAATGCCTACATCATGAAGGGGCATGAAAATAATGTAATTAATGAAGATAATGGTCTCTGCGTTTCAGATATAAACAAGGATAGTTTTTCACTTGTCCTGAATTTTCCTGACTGCTAATTCCTGGCAAATTTCATGACTTTTATGAATGGGACACCCTGTCTTTAAACTGTGGATGTGGATATACTGTTAGTTTGGATCAGTAGACAAGCTTTTATTCCCCCTTCCAAAATAGGGGAAAGGATGCTGAGTCTGTGTATCCAGTCTAAATTGTGATAGCAGGCTTCGCAGAAGTGCTTGGGAAAAGAGAGAGATGCCGCACAACACAGCTTAGCAGGGAGGTGAACAGGAGAAGTACAAATAGAGAAATGCAGTAGCTGTTTCACAATTGTTGGTGCTAACCCAGAACTCAGAAAACCATACATCAGGTGGGCAAGGCCAGCGTAAGGTAAATTGATGTCAAGGTTGTGGCAAGCGCTCTGAGGTGAGGTATAGGACACAGCCATTTTACATATTCTAGCCTAAGTTCTAGGCTGCATGGCATTGACAAAAAGCCTACAATGTCTGCATGGATGCAAAGATTGAGCTTGATTCTCACATCAAATTCTGGGCCCAGTCTTGTAAAGAATTTATATTGATTGCAATTTAGACTTGTGATTGATATCAATTCTAAATGTACATTATAGATAGGGAATCGGACTTACGATTGATGTAGATTAATCGCAACTCTTTATAAGACGGGTGCTGGATATGAAGACTATCCATGCTTTCATCCATGCTCTATGTGCTTGAATTCAGAGAGGTAGAGAGAGAAAGAGAGAGAAAGAGAGAGAGAGAAAGAGAGAGAGAGAGAGAGAAAGAGAGAGAGAGAGAGAGAGAGAGAGAGAAAGAGAGAGAGAGTACAATGAAACCTAAATTATTCAAGGAAGATAAGAAATGTGGTCTTTATGAGAAGGTGATATTTCTACATACGTTATTTGATTGAAGGTTTCAGAGAGAAACATTTTTCAAGGGTAACAGAAAATGTTTTCTTTCTATACAGGTGTCGCTTCAGCAGATATCACTGTATTAGCCTTGGCGTCCAGACTTAATTGTGGTTGCAACAGCCCATGAATATTCAGGAAGTAGGAAACATTAAAGCCAAGAATCTAGACCAATTATGCTCTCAAACTGGAGCAAATAGATTTGACTCTGTAGCTGGTCTTGTGTTACCTCCATGACAGACAGTGGCCTGTGTGTGACCAGGAAGGATGGAGGAAGTCACACTAAACGCTGCTAATCCCAACTTGAACTCTGGGTAATCCAAACGTAGGAAGTCTGTCCAAAAAGGTATTCCTTAAAAACGGAACCATGAACCTGAATAAAACCATGTCAGTGAAATTGAGAATACAATAGTCTATAAATCAGACACAATTGAGGTTCATCCCTTTCCTTATGATCTTTGTTTGCCCCTGAATAGAAAATAATAGAATTGATGTTAGCATGGCATGTGTTAAAAAATCTAAGAACAATCTGTTTGGCCACTTGTGTGGTCAAAACAGTTTTTTCAATGTGCTTATTTCCAAATTTGATTCATATTAAGTGAATAGAAAAGAAACTTGTCTCTCACATATCCTACTCTTTGTACTTAATGCTGCAACAATAACAGCTTAGTCTGAACTTGTAGACTAGCTTTCAATGTCTCCCTCTCCCTCATTCCTGTAAGAAAACTGAGAAGCACGAAGAGGGCTTAGCCTACATTTCCAGACTAATAGGTGTGATTGCAGCAGTGCATGGGAAAGAAGAACATATCAAATCCTTTGTGAAACTAAGTCTGGTACTTTCCGGTACTCTATGGACATATCACTGAAAATATTACATTTTGTGCACATTTTAGTCATTTGTGAACAAAGTGCTATTTTTCATCCTTAATTCCACTGATATGATGAGGATTATGTTAAATTATCCACATTTCATATTTGAAATTAATGCAAGTATGTCAGTTGCATTCGTATTTGGGGGTCAAACACATCCAATTCTGAGCAAAAAAATGAATGAAGTACCGGTAAACATGAGTTCCCACTTTTTGGTAAACATGACCGATTTCAAATTGATATAATTTCTCTCTTTGATATCGATCATTTTGAAGTTTTTTTTTCTTAGCTTTCCAATGATATAAGAATGATATTGATTGTTTAAAAATTTCATGTTTTATCTTTAAAGAAATATATATCAGACTGTAAGCCAATGGCAAAATCTGGCTCAGCAACTCACTTTGCATGTAAATGAACGTACTTACATCCGCGTGTGCGCTATTCGGACGCATAACTACATAGGTCCTTTTGCCATGAAAGGATTTGATTTAGACCACACTCACCCAACAGCCTTGAACCTAGACTATTTGCAAGTGAGCTATCTATGGAAGATGTGAGATGAGTGTGCACATGATATGATATGTGCGTGTATATACAGCTGGTGCTAGTAACTGAAATCAGAGTGTGTTTGTTTGTATACCAACTGGCCACATGGTACCACAGAGTACATCTGGCTGTGTAGCCTAGAATCAAGGCTGTTTAGTGTTGTCTCTTATTGGTATACCAACTGGCCACATGGTACCACAGAGTATGTCCTGTGTAGCCTAGATTTCAGGCTGTGAAGAGTTGTAGTTTCTTCCCTCTGCATGTGTGTACTGCTGTTATCAAACTCTCTAGGCTAAGCATAGTTTCTTTTGTGTGGATCATTAGGAGAGAGAATAATAGCTAGTCTACAAACCTAGACATGTTTTGTTTGCAGTGTAAAGTAGACAATATGCCCATGGACTTTAACCTCAGTTCCTGGTCCTGCCAGCAGCCTGGTATGTGCTAATCAGATTGAAGATGATAGTATACACAGTCAAAGCTATTCACCATCACCATAGCACCATAGCAACATGTGAAGGTCTGACAAAAATCTGTTGAAGAGTAAGTAAGTTATGATCTTTTGAGATTTAGATTATGTGACATCATATGCGAGGTGCTCACTCACACGTTGTATGCTGTATAATTCCATAAATCGCTCCCTTCCAGAGAGGTTTATGCATAAGAATGTGGGTCTAATGATATATCAGATGCCGAGGTATAATGACGCATATTCTTATCCAAACATGGGCATTTAAAAAAAAAAGTACACAACGTATGGAAGGACATCTCACCTGTGACATCACAAAATTTAAATCAAAATAAGATCATAACTTTCTCATCCTTTGACATCTTTTCACTAAACCTTCATTGATATGTGTTTTTCATATCTTTGCTCTTATCAAAGTTCACTTCAGGTAGACTTTCTCTAGAAGCAAATTGCAGAATGGTCCTTTAATTACATACATTGTACCTATAGATCCATTCACCTGTAATATTAGGATGTTTGCACTGAACACTTGTATCTACAGTATGAATTTTGCCCTGTGACATCAAGTGACCAGAAAAGTATGTGCTCTCGTAGTCTAGCACTGGTAAATATGTGTGTCTTAATATATGCAGAACGGCAAGCATCAACAATGCATTGTATTATATCCCGCTAAATGATATGGGTGAAAGTGAAAGTGAGATCTTAATCATTCATAATGGCTGAGTCACTGTCTTGAACGAGTGTTACTTTTTGTATGGCATGTTCTGAAACTTGGGCTGCTTATAATATGTGTTAAGAAATATGATTAGGCCTACATGATATATTACATTTATGGATACAGTGTAAACCTAATAATAATTTTTTTTAAGAATGGTTTGTAATGTTTAAAGGAGTCTCCCCTCATCTTAACAACTATGATCGTTTCCATACTCAAAAACAAAGCTGTAATTTAGCTTAAAATTACTACTAGTATAGTAGTTTTAAATAAACGTACTGTATCAACATGTCCATGTTCTTTGCCAACTCACATATGCTGGTATGAGCTCATTGGGATCAGCAAATGATCAGCAATGATATACGAAAATATTTTTTTTGGCTGATCATGCGAAATAACATAATTTAGCATGTTTTGTTTTAAAGAATACATTTGATATTTCTGAACTCATCGTGTACTTCAATACTTCAGATCTACAATATAGCCTTGTTTCTAACATAATTTGTGTGGTATCAAATGTTGCTGTTTAGAAGAGATGATGCCTAAATATAGTTCATGTTGGTTGAGGTTAGAGACGAGAGCATTAGAATAGCAAGGAATGAAGACAGGCTGTCAGCCTGATTTACTGCAAGACATCACACTAGCTCACCCCATTGACCCAGCAGTCAGGGTACTGTTTCAAGGCGTTTGGCTTCATCTTCCTCTTGTCTTCAGGGTCATCCCATGAGGTTGAGGCAAAACATGATGATGTCCATGTAACAGAGGTTTGAGATGTTTAAAAACACTGTGAGGAAAAGATCATTTATCAAAGATTTTGATGCCATGAATACAATAACCATGCCATGCCAGTGTCATGCCTATTTCAATTGGTAATCTATGAAATATATGTGAGACCAATTTCTTGGTTTACCTCTGCATCATGGACATCACATTTATTTAAATGTACCACAAGGGTCATGGCACATGGGTGTGTCACAATAGACAACAGGCTATGAATTAACTTCAAATACACAATTAAGCCTCAACCCTTTTGTTATTGACGTTCCATGGCAAATTTTAACATCCCAACTTGACTAGGGTTCACCAAGCCACAAAACCTAACAGTAAGCAATGGGTTAAATTTTGTCTGCGTAACAAAAGACCATGTTCATATTGTACGATTTATGTCTGTTCCCCCTTAACTCTTTCTGCACCATTGATGCATTTTTACACAATTGACACACACAAATCCCATAGAGCAGCAGGGTTGATTTACTAGATATTTTATTTCCATAAAACAGGATTGGAAGAGCTCCATGGTGAGTGGGCTCCCTTCATAAAGAGGAACTCTTCATTCAATGTTTAATAACATTGCATCACCAGCAGGGTGTGGTATGCACCCTGTTCAGCTTGAACCGTTCATATGACTTAATATTTCCCTGCCTTAATAGACCTGATTGGGATGCACAGCTTGTCCCACAGCTGGTACTAGCCTGATTTCCAGGCTCTTTCACACTTTTAGTCATATTTATCAAAAGAAAACATATAACTTTAGTATGGGCAAAGTGATTTACCCTATTCTCCTGGGCTTCCTCTCTTGAGGAGAGTCAGAGAAGACGTAGAGAGAAGATAAGGCTTCTGGTGCAAGACCTGTTTATTGTACAGTTTGCATTCAAAATGCCGCACAGCCTTATAGACAGGCTAAGCTGTTTGGCAAGAACTGATGCTTTACTCACTGAGCCCTCTCTCTTCCTCTCTCTCCCTCTCTCTCTTTCTCTCTCTCTCTCTCTCTCTCTCTCTCTCTCTCTCTCTCTCTCTCTCTCCTCTCTCTCTCTCTAGTCTTGCAAGCAGCCTTTGGTGAGCTAGACACAGAGAAGAGCGGCACCATTGAATCTCAGCTCGTGCCCCAGTTGATCAGCAAGCTTTTGGGTGACCCTCAGCTGCAGGCAGGCTCTCTGTTACTGAAGACCAAGACCAAGGCCAAGAACGGTGAGTGAAAGAGGAAGGATTCATGAAAATCTCATTCTCATTCTCTATACCGCATGAAAGAACAAGCCGTCCCATGATGCATTATGCAGCTATATGTTTGTTTGCAGTCATGTCCATATCCGGTCTAGTGTACGAGACTGGAAGCAGACATAACAGCAAAACAAATTTGAATGTCGCTGTGTTGTGGGTGGACCTTCCCCTACATGCGATGTGGAGAATTGGATTTTATGATTTGGGAACCAGTTTATTTTTTATTTCATACCAGTAAATGATGAGTTATTGTGTTTTTATGAATAGTAAATGTTACCTCTCTGAGTCTAATGGTTGTTACCTGAACCTGCAGATGAAGATCTTTTCATTTTTTCAGAAAATACTTCATCGCATCATGCAACATGATTGAGATATCAACCCTTTGTTTACCAGACAAACTTCTACTCATTGGGATGTATGTGTATTAGCTGTGTAAAATGCACCATTGGCTCATGAAGAATAGATCCTGGAAATTAACTCCATTGAGATTGAGATCAGACTTAAAATATAAGTTTTCCTTAATTCTAATCTGGCATCTTGCTTGCTTGCAAGCTCTTGTTCACTGTGTTCCATGTGATACTTTCTAACCCAGAGAAGTCTGTAAGATGTAGGCTTCCTTTTAATGTCACAAACATTGGTTTGTAGATGGGGCATACAGTAAAGTGGTAGATAACTAAATACTATGTTTTCCTGGAAAGCAAGCTAGAGCTGTTCATTCAGTAGGAGGATGACTGCATGAAGGGAGCATTTATCTGAGAGGGCCAGCTCAGCATGATAAGAGGGTGTGCTTGTCATGCTAGCCTGGCTCCCAGGCTGCGGGATATTTCTGATCCAAACTGAAAAAAGAGTCAAGTACTCGAAGACTAGTCCTACATTCTTCTTCTCTTTTCTCAGTCTTTACAGGGACTGGAGAAGAGATAAAGAATGATAAGTCCACTGTGGCCAGATCTCTTTATTGGTTGAGAAATGCTTAACTGCCTTGATGCCAGTCTATTGTCATGCAAGCATAGAGTGTAGCCCTATTTATATCATTCTGTTACAAACAGTTATCTATCAATCTCTCCACTCTCTCTCCACCCCCCCCCCCCTTTCTCAAGCTGTTTTCATATTGCCAATTTCTGAAGATTGCTGTTACAAGATATGTGGAAAGAATGCATGTTGGGGACCTATGTACCACAATATGCAGGGTGCAGTGTGCTGCTCACATAGAAGCACAACAGTATTTGATTTGATTTGAATTGTTTTCTGCTCGATATGCAATACATTAAATGAGGATACAATACCAAATATATGTGTCAATCGGTACATAGTGTGGATATAACATTAATGGAACAAAAGTAAATGAAAGACAAATAAAAGGCTCTTCATAATGAGCCAAAGATTGATGGTCTGAAAGTCCTTCATGTTGGAGACATGATATAATACTTGATAGGAAATTAAGGATTACCAAACAGAAGGATAAGAAGCCCAATCTTGATGGTATACAAATCCAAGTTGAGTTCATTATATAAAGGATCATCATTTGTTTCTTTCCATCTTGCACAGTACCTTCCTACCTTTCTTACTGTCTTTCTGCCTCTCTCCCTCTCTCCCTTGCTCTTTCTGTTTCCATTAGGTTCTCTCTCTCTCTCTCTCATCATGTACCTTTCGTAGTTCCATGGTCTCCCCAATTCCATTCTTGCCTTAAAATATCAGAAACTGAACCATATTTACCTAAATACAGACAGTACGTCTCTAGAGACATCATGTGACATTTTCCAAATGAAAATGAAATGAACATTCTTGGAACTTGGAATGGCATTCCACCAGATAATGGACACGGCACCAAAATTTATTGGGCAAATGAATTACGGGCACTACATACACATGTATGAATGCATGATTTTTGTGTGCATCATTTTTGTAAATTAACGTTGGAAAGTGTGTGTGTGTGTGTGTGTGTGTGTGTGTGTATGAGTGAGTTGGGGGGGGGGGGTTACGATCCTGCCCCCCCCCTATACTGCTAATACTAGCGTAATAGAAGACTCTTGCAGCAGACATGAGAAGACATTTCTTAAATGCTTTCTTTAAGGTAGGTTACCCCCTTTGGAGTTCCAAACAATAAAACTGTTATTACCACGGAAAATAGAAGAAAGTACTGAATTAGAACTGGAAACATGCTTTAAGGGGAATTATATCGATTGCTAGATTTGTAGCCTCGAGCCTGGAGACTGCTGTCCGCACCATAGCGATGCGTTGATCAAGCAGAGCCCTGCTGACTGATGCATCGCGCACCGACCGGGGCAATAGGGTAAACGACTATAGACCATGGTCGCTACAAAACAGGGTGTTTTAAAGGTAACCAAAGATACATGTAGCTACGCCACGACAGTGAAATTGCATACATGTTAACTGTTAGTGGATACTGCTGATCCACGCCAAGTTTCATGGCTTTTGTTAAAGCGCTTTACTACCTTAAATGATGAAAGGTGACCTACATGTACATGTACAATTTTAAATGTCAAACCAAATGGGCATTTCTTTTTCAAAACAAAAAGGGCACCCATCCATCATAAATGATAACTATAGGTGGATGCAATAGGATGTGTGTTGTTACAAAGTCTTCTGAGAATGCCCCATTGAGTGAACAGCTGATCAGGCCAACAACATATATCAAAATCCCTAGTCTCCATTTCAGACTGATGACCTGCTTCTACCCTGAACACAGAAACAAAGAGTTTGCCCGAGGGTGATCGGTGGAGTGAGCCAAGAAGAATGTTTGGAAATCAGACTAAAGAGTCCCAAGACTCCTTATAATTCTATTTTCTTCAAGGACCTGGGAACCTGCTGCCCTTATGGTGTATTTTTATATATTATCCAACCCAAAATCAACTTTTTAAAAATGTTATAGTGGCAACTGTACATGTATATAAACATGAAGATGTGTACACATTTAATAACTACTCTATTAAATCGTTAGCATTTTTACGAATCAGTGAATCCATGTGCTCTACACTGCATGGATTTGATGCACACTGGTGTGCAAATCTAAATAGGAGAAACTAGATGGG
This sequence comes from Arbacia lixula, assembly GCA_963669155.1. Classification (NCBI taxonomy): domain Eukaryota; kingdom Metazoa; phylum Echinodermata; class Echinoidea; order Arbacioida; family Arbaciidae; genus Arbacia; species Arbacia lixula. Next base: position 20,108,878 of record OZ022579.1, on the reverse strand, counting down.
ATTAAAGATGTGGTGGTACTTTTAAAGCCTGATGTCATGAAACAAATGCTCGAATCTATTTTTTAAATCACATCCCATGAGGAAAGAGATTTTTGCACAGGGGCTCTTTTTTGCAATGCTGGGGCTAAATCATTCTGAGCCCCCTTGTAATAGTTTCATTGAGTAGACTTCTTTAGTGGTTTTGAGAAAAATATGGGTTTTAAAAATGGCTTAGTTGTGAGGCTCTTGTCTGACATTAACAATTTTTTTGCTAATTTTTCTAAGATTGATTTGCTTCTATCTCAAGTAATTAATTTTTTAAATGGAATACCCCTTTAGCTTGATTTTTCTTAGATGAGGAAGTTTTATGTGATATAGGTAGGATAGGTGGAGGAAGGAGGATGTCAGAATGAAGTGCACATGTGTGGAAGCCTTGTTACCTGCACACCTCTCGTTTGACAGTCTCATTACCAGTGTTGTAGTTCTCGAGACTGGTCTTGGTCTCGAGACCAGTCTCGAGATCAGGATTTTTTTTCTTGGTCTTGATCTCGGTCTCGAACCCTCTGGTCTTGGTCTTGTTCTTGGTCTTGAGCCTTTCTGGTCTCGGATTTTACGTCGAGACCAGCACGAGACCAGCTACTAAAATTACGATATTACACATAAATCATATTGATAATGCATGTCGGAGAAAGGAGATACGATACATCACTCTCCTTGGTCGGAGCGCATACAATTTGGAGTTACAATCATCCCTACTATACTGTGCAAGCCTGCCGCCGACCCGGCCCGGCCGCGCCCCTGCCCGATCACTGCATAGCACGGGAAGCGTGAGATGCAGATTAGCGAGCATGCAGTATATGTGCCAACATCACACATGCAAAGCGCATCACACTGGGTGATACATGCGTCTTTATGAGAGCCAAGAGGTCAGTGTTGCGAGGTGGATCGATGGTGTGTAGATGTAGTAAAACTCTCCAAGCCAGCTCTCAAGCTGTGCCATGCTGCACGCGTGATCCTTAATTGCTGTATCGTTGCATTAATTTGTAAAAGGGATGGTTGAGTATTGGTAATTCCCGAAATGCCCCTTGTCACTAAGTTGATTGGTTTTTAATTCCTATTGAAAGTTAATTAAATGAAATGTGTGGCAGAATAATTCTCTCTCAAATGCTCTTCTAGTTGAAAAATATTTTTAATAAGTCGCCTGGCCAGGCGACATTTTAGATAATGCAAGAAATGCATAATAGATTACTTTTAAAAATCAAAGTAAGTTTTTGAATAGTTCTTGATAATATCCCTATTCAGTAATTATTTTAACAAAATAGGAATTGCACAATTTTGTATGAAAAATTGCTAAAACCAATAAGTCTATAGAGAATGCCCTCGAGTTGTCACAGGTCTTTTTGAATGATGACAGGGTTTTTACATTGTATTAGTGTATACATCTCGAAAATGGTGGAGTTATATCATAATGGTGCAGGTTTTGGTTACTAAGATAAAGTTTGACCAATACTCAATTTGCCTGACCTATATATAAGTAACGTGTATGTGTTTGTAGAGAAAAACGAATGTTTTCCGAATCTGTTTCGGAAAACAATCATCATTCTTGAAATGAAGTTGTGTTTATTTTGTATGCCTTGTGTCTTTGGAATTATTAAAAAAAACTTCACAGTATTTGATACATTTTTCAGGAGCTCAGGCAAATATGTTCATGCATAGAAGAATATATAAGTAATTCAAGTCATGCGTATGTGTTTTATAGAGAAAAACGAATGTTTTCCGAATCTGTTTTGGAAAACAATCATCATTCTTGAAATGAAGTTGTGTTTATTTTGTATGCCTTGTGTCTTTGGCATTATTATAAAAAAACTTCACAGTATTTGATGTTTTTCAGGAGCTCAGGCAAATATGTTCATGCAGAAGTAAAGAAGTATATAAGAAGAATATATAAGTATTAAGTAACTCAAGTCATGTGTATGTGTTTATAGAGAAAAACGAATGACTTGAATATATTTCGAAAAACAATCATCATTCTTGAAAGAAGTTGTGTTCATTTTGTATGCCTTGCGCCTTTGTCATTATTTAAAAAAAAACACAGTATTTGATATGTTTTTCAGTAACTCAGGCAAATATGTTCATGCAAAAAATAAAGAAGTATTTTCCCCCATCATACATATTATCACGATCCTGGATCCTTTGTGCAGTTTGTTGCTAAACTGCTAGCTACTGACTTGTATTGTGCATTCAACTTTGAGCATACCTGTGAAGTGATTGAAAAAGCACATTAAAAGTATAACTTTTTTAAAACAATTTTTTTTCATTTAATTCAGCCATATAGAAGAATATTACAGACTGCTCATGTTGTGCAAGTTGTGCAAGTATTAGACAGTTTATACTCATAACCATAGTCCACAAATAACGCGTGTTTCCTCAAAACTAGTAGAAATTTAAATACTGGTGAGTGGTCTTGGTCTTGGTCTTGATCTCGTAATTTGGTGTTCTTGGTCTCGGACCTCTGTTCTTGATCTTGAACCAATTTTTTGGTTCTTGATCTTGGTCTCGGGGTGTTTGGTCTTGGTCTTGATCTTGGTCTCGGATGGTCTGGTCTTGACTACAACACTGCTCATTACCTGCTGGTCCTCAGAGGATTCTTAGGAAGGGTTGGGGATTTGGCTGTGGGGGAATTACTAAAAACATAAGGAAATTAGTTCCTTTGAGGAATAATAGAAATTGAGTTAAATGAAGCATGAATAATAGCCCAATACTATGCCTGTGACATCACTGTGACATCACTGTGACATCACTGTGACATCACAGCCTCACAACTGAGTTGCCAATTTGACTCTCCAAAATTAATCTCTCTGTTGTAGAACCGTGCATAAGTTTCTTATTAGTTATCTGATTTTTCTCAAACTTATTTTGCTATGCTTCTCAGATATTCTGATGCTGAGATTAATGTTTTGGGTTGGGGCCTGGAATACCCCTATAACTTTAAATTGTGTACTCAAGTGAGGTTGTATATATGCTGGGGGGGGGGGGGGGCAGTAAAGGAAAGTGGGATGTCAGAATGGAATGCACGTGTGTGAAAGCGTTACCTGCACACCTCTATTTTGACAGTCCCATTTGCTGCTGGTCCTCCGAGGATTCATGGGAAGGATCAGAGAGTTGGCCGAGAGAAAATTGCACATTTGTTGGGGAAATAATTAGCCTACTTTTCAGGCTGTGCAGTTTTTGACATTTTTATTTAAACTTCATTCTCTCAAGGTTCATTGCCAGGATGGCTGGACATATGAAACTTGAAGCCTCCCCGTTGGGAGAGAGAGAGAGAGAGAGAGAGAGAGAGAGAGAGAGAGAGAGAGAGAGAGAGAGAGAGAGACAGAGACAGACAGACAGAAAGAGAGAAAGAAGAGAAAGATAGAGAGGGGGAGATGGAGAGAGGGGGAAGAGAGAGAGAGAGAAAGAGGGGGAGATAGAGGGAGGGAAAGATTGAGAGGCAGAAAGAGAGAGAGAGTGGAGGGAGAAAATAGGATGGAGAGAGAGGGAGAGGGATTGTTAGAGGTGAAGAGAGAGGGACGGAGAGGGGGGGAAGGAGGGAGAGAGAGGGGGAGGGATAGGATTGAGAGAAAGGGGGAGAGAGAGAGGAGATAGGGAGGGATAGGGAGAGAGGGAAAAGAGAGAGGGAGGGATAGGAAGAGAGGGAGAGAGGGAGTGTGGGATACAAAGAGAGGGAGGGGTTAAGTATCATGTCTAGACCTCCTTGATTGGTGAAAACAAGATGAAACACCCTCAGCCCAAAATTAAGGCTACAGAGTAATTTGAGCAATTTTCGGGTGCTGACATGTCCTGATCTCGGCTATTTGTAGGCGTAGTTAAAGCCTCACCACTCACATTTTGTCAGCAAATGGTCCAAAGCTTCTATGTGTCATCCCACTCTTCTGGGAAAGAACCATAAATTATATTCATAACATTTTGAAGGAGTAATCCTATAAAAAGTGTGTAGTTATTAACGATCCTTGCCGCGTTTCCATGACATCGCTGAAGTGGAAGTGAGGCACCACACAAACCCTGATGCAGTGTGTATGTCATGTCTGTGTGCATGCTCCTGAGGACTCGGTCTGTGATGATGTAGACTCATCAATGAGAGTTCGGAAATACTAGTTAAGACAAGCATTGTTTTAACTGTCTCAGAACCAAGCCGTCAAGAAGCCATTCACTTTGTACACATAGGCCAAAGGAAATGAGCAATGAGAGGGTTAAACGGGGGCCAATACCCAGAGTATAACCTATGACTCAGTGCTTTGGTATTCTCAAATAGTGTCTAACATTATTTCATATTGTCTGAGAGGATTTTGTCATTAGAAAGAAGAACAAAGGAATTATTTGCAGAACCTTGACTGGTTACATGATGAAAATGAATGCTTAGCTGTTTTGGTATTATAATTGTAATGATAGTTTTTGTTAATGTGGGCATAATGTATGTGCTTGCTAGATAGTTAGATATTTCAAACTTGTGTTAAAATGCTTGCAAGAATCAGTGAGATCTCTGGTATTGCTACTTTCACTGATGCAACCAACAATTAAATACACTGTACCACCCCTTGTTTTCTCTTAGAGTTGGAGCAAAACATGAAAATAACATTTGTAGGGCTAAATCGCCCTGAGCCCAGAGTTTTCCTTTCACTGCTTATAGTGCTGTTCTTCAAGCTAACCTGTAGTACGTTCAGTATAGTAAATCCTACTATGGATTTCATCCCATTAAAGTATACAATATGAAATGTGATGGTGATAATAAAGTATTGGATGACATGATTTAATATGCAGGTTTGTAATCTAGGTCTAGACCTAGGTTGTAGATGAATTATCTTGATGCGCATATAGGACCTGGAGGTACCATATATGTTTCTTGAAGGAACTAGTTCTTGCATGGTGAGGAGGATAGATAAGTCTCAGGGTATGCCCAGTGATAGTACTTAAAAGAACCTGTAATTAGGCTTGGATTTTCTATGGTTTTATGCTAAAGCTATGGGCTTGTCTCAAAGAGTTGTTCCTGCAGGTTCCTCCTTTAAGATGTAGAATGATGAATAAGTACCAGCATGTTGAGGGTATTGAGTGCTGCCTCATGCTAGCGGTACCAGTAGGTTTTTGTGAAATACTTGACTGCACCACATCCCATACATGCACATGGTTTCAAACCAGGGCTGTAGGACAGGTGTGGTGCATTGGCCTGTGTGTGTTACTAGGTAAGACTTCTGCTGCCTTTTATATTCTAAGGATGATTGTTCAACTATCTACATTCAATATATTCAAATCATGTTTCTATGTATGCATATCTATATCTGTACTTGTTTCTGTATAGCTGCTGTTTGACTCGTCATTGGTAACTCGTCTGCACACTAATTTTCCACAAATATGAATCCACTGATTTATTGCTCATCAAATTTCAAATCCTAGATTATTCCCTCCAAATGGTTAAGGTGTGAGGCACTTATTGGTACTCTACAATGTATGTTGCCATTGCATTGGAAAATTATGTTATATGTGGTCTAAACATATATATATTTTCTTCTTCCTTTCTTTTTCACTCTGTTTTGTTTTTGCTTAATTTTGGCTGTTTGTTCATGCTCTCCTATGTTACTTCTTCCTTTTCTTATGCTTTATTTTGATCGAACCTCTCTCTCCTCTGCATTTTTAAAAAAAATTGTTTTACCGTTTTGATTGTGGATATATTGATTTATTGTCTGTTCTACCTTTTCTTCTCCTTGGCTCTCTTTCAACAAATCTACTTCATCTTCTCCACCTCATACTCCTTGGTTATAAGCTTCTGATTTCTTTTTTTTTTTACCTTTTTGCTTGTTGATTTATTTATTTATCACTCTTCTCCCCTTTTTTCCTCCTTTTCCCCTCTTAACTCATCTCCTCTCTGTAATTAAGCTGATAATTTCTTTGAAAGTTTTTCCAATTTGCTTATGGATTATTTATCTATTCCATGTTTCAATGAGTTGATTTCTTTGTGCCATTTGTTCTGTGCCCCTGTAGGAGTGGTGAAGTTCTCGGAGTTTGTATCCATCATGTCAGAGGCCATGTCACAGACCACTGAGTGGGGAGCGCTCAAGACGGAGATCAACGGCTATGTCGGCATCGATACCATCCAGGAGCAGATCAGGAAGAAAGCTCTGAAGAAGGGGTTCGACTTTAACATCATGGTCGTAGGTGAGACTGTCAGGAGAAGTCTTTTTCTGACTTTAATTTTTCTTTACTGATATTCAAAGCATTGCTGTGATAGAAATAATAGTAACAGTAGTTTAATAGTAGGAGTAGAAGTAGAAATAGAAGTAGTAGTAGTAGCTGTAGTAGTAGTAGTTGTAGTAGAAGTGGTTGTCGCAGTAGTAGTGGAAGTAGCAGCAAAAGTAGAAGTAGTAGTAATAGTAGTAGTAGTAGTAGTAGTAGTAGTAGTAGTAGTAGTAGTAGTAGTAGTAGTAGTAGTAGTAGTAGTACTAGTAGTAGTAGTAGTAGTAGTAGTAGTAGTAGTAGTAGTAGTCGTCGAAGTAGTGATGGTAGAAATAGTAGAAGCAGTGGTAATGAGGCAGTAGAAGTAGAACTAGAAGTAGTAACATAGCAATAAAGAGGAAGTAGATTTTGTAGTAGCTGTAGTAGTAGCTTAGTAGTAGTAGTAGTAGTAGTAGTAGTAGTAGTAGTAGTAGTAGTAGTTGTTGTAGTAGTAGAAGTAGTAGTAGTAGTAGTAGTAGTAGAAGTAATAGTTGTAGTAGTAGTAGTAGTAGCAGTAGTAGTAGTAGTAGTAGTAGTAGTAGTAGTAGTAGTAGTAGCAGTAGTAGTAGTAGTAGTAGTAGTAGTAGTAGTAGTAGTAGTAGTAGTAGTAGTAGTAGTAGTAGTTGTTGTAGTAGTAGAAGTAGTAGTAGTAGAAGTAGTAGTAGTAGTAGTAGTGGTAGTAGTAGTAGTAGTAGTAGTACTGTTGATACGTAGTCTTTCAAATTGATGTACATATACAGCATTTTGCTCAGTACTTGGGGAATACACGTAAAGAGGAGGAGGTGGAATAAGGAGAGGGGATATCAAGCACGGAAGAATGAGCGCATTGTGACAAAGTTTTCTTCTTTAGACTCGATCCAATTTAGCATCAGTCCCAGTCTGCAGTCTGACAGGTCCCTTTCACTCCACCATTCATGGATTTTTTTGGACATGCTCCAGACATGGATGCAGCTAGCCTGGCATTCAGGCTGTTGCGCATTTCAAATCTTAACTGAACAATAGAGTCTAGTACACACAAGACTAGACTTTCCTGTTTTCCTCTGTTCTAGATCTGTCACACAATGGCCAAGCTGGAGAAGAACTCTTGAATGATTAGTCTCCTGCAGCCAGACCCACTTATTGAATAGTTTGTTATAACAATGCTCAACAGCCTTGAAGCCAGGCTAGGTTGAAGCTATTCCTTTCTATGAATGAGCATCCAGAGGTCGCTGCATGCTTTGTATTTTGGTTTGGGGGGAGTTGATATACTAGTTAGAGTAACAGATTCTTCTTGGAAGCATTTATAAGCATCTTAACTCTTTAATGCATTACTACCTGCCATACCAGAGCTTGATTAAATGACCTTTTCTGAATAAAGCACTGTCTGTGAAGGGAGAGAGGAGTGGGGGGGGGGGGGGGGAGGGGGGCTGCATTGTATGAAAATGAGGAACATGGAGGGGTGTCTTCAAGGAACTAAGCTGAATGCTATATATCTGGACTACCACTCAAGGGCATCCAGTATTTATATAAGTAGTTACTGTACATACTATCAAGTACAACAGGAAGGTACTAACCCAGCAATGTCAATACCAGGTCAATACTTGGTGAGTCATCCAAAGTTCACACTTTCCTCTTGAAAAATAACCATAAAACTGAGCATGCAGTTATATTGAAGTGTGACAAGTCATATTAAATATTATAAACCTCATACATAGATTCCTCTCATCTGATTGGTTAAAAGTAGAGTCATCGAAATAGCTGTGCCCCCGTTTTTAACAAGATGACGTCAAAATTAACTGTGCCCGGGGCATGGCAATCGACTGTGCCCGGAAAATAATAAGACAACCTCAACACCGCGCGATATCGCTCGTGTGTGCGCAATCCCTGTACGCGCAATGAGTGTTGATTTACATGCCTATTACATGCTATCTTGTAGGCCTTGTCAGTTCAGGAAATCTTTTAACCAATCGATGAGAAGAATCTATACATTCGGTTTATAAAACAAATATTGACTGCTTAATATTCGGGGCACAGTTAAAATCATAGGCCCTCGGTGATGTCAAAACCATGACTATGCCCTCAGCTTCGCTTCGGGCATAGTCATGGTTTCGACATCATCTTGGGCTTATAATTTTAACTGTGCCCCTCATAGCAGTCAATATTTGTATACTGTATTCTAAAGAGGAAAAGGGAGTGTGATTACTGTTTGTTTTAAAAGATCATGCGAGTGTGTCGACCCCGGGGTAATCGACAGCAGTAGACAAGAAAACACAAACACCATCACAAGCAAGCTACAACAAATACAGCAAAGCATTTGTGGCACAAATGTTATTTCTACTACCACTACTACAAGTATGCCATTTGATTATCATGTATCTCGTCTACCACTTGTTACTAACACCACCACCAAATAGAATACGAACATTTGTTCAAGTGTTAAATATGCAAAATCAAATTAATCAAACGTGCATGCCAAATTTTTTTGAGATGGTTATTAAAACCGTAACAGTTTGTGTTTCAAATGGAAACAAGGATAGTATTTCACCTTTCCTGAGGAGGAGTGTGAAGCCTATGATTGTGATATTTCAAACATGTTATTGTTAAGGGTATGTTGCTAATCCTTGCCAAGTTTCATGACTTTTGTTAAAGGGCTACACTTCCTGTAATACTAGTGGAACAATCTTTTCTCTTTAGCCCCGTTCATATACCATATAGCGCTATTATTACTGATGCACGTCGGTAAGCAAGTTCCCAGCGAGCCGCAAAAGCACCGTTCATATACACTCCAAAAGCCGCAATGTTGCGGTGTTTTGGACAGCTGGACTCTCTCCAAACCGATGGTGACATGTTCCACTCAGTCATACGAGCAGTGGGATTAGCGACCCACATTCCAGAGTGCAATGCACAAGGCGCAACATTTACGACATTTTTGTGGACGCAGTTTATAAGATTCACTTACCGCAATATTGTGGTATTATTACTAGGTTTCGATCTGTGAAAAAGCCGCAAAATAAGCGCAAAAAAGGAGGAAGCAAAAACCGCATTATTTGAGCGATTCCTGTTCATATACGCAGCTATCGTTAATGCATTGGCAAAATTGCGGCAAATGTTGCGCCTTTTTCGCGGATAGGCGGTGTATGTGAAGGGGGTTAGTGAATGCTGTCTGCGCATACACATGGATGACAGAGGTTGGGGGTTAGCCCGGGGGGGTTAGGTGCAGTGTTATGTCCAGACATATGTGACGGTCTGTAAGCTATGGGCTGTTTGATTTCTATCCAATGTTCCAGAATAAAAGCTCTCTCTCTCTCTCTCTCTCTCTCTCTCTCTCTCTCTCTCTCTCTCTCTCTGAAGGTCACTTAAATCTCGGTATCTTGTGTTACAAATACTGTAAATACAGGTGTGGGATGTGGAGGAGGTGATTTTCTGGTCCTACAGTGATCGACTGGGTGGTGTGCTGTAGATGTAGTTGCATGAAAGTAAAGAAATTGTTTCAGTTGTGAAGGAGATAAAATCCATAGTGAAACATGTTTTGCCACTTCAGCCAACATGGCTATTACTAACGTTGTATCAAGAAATACTGTAGTTTACATTCTTTTGTAGTTTGTACCATTTACTAGGAACTGAATACTTAATGGATTATACAGTGTATGTATCATAAAGGAAATACCTCCTATGAAGCAGTTTAGAGGTAGAGAATGAGTGAATCCTCATTGAAAAAAACAAAACAAAATGAGTTTTGAAAAAAAGAGGGTGAACAGTTACCTTGATGTCTTTTGCCTGTTCTGGCTAAGTGGTTTTTCCTCAGGTAGTATCGAGAAATAGTATATCATCTATTTAGCATTATCTTCCCAGCAACTGACAGATTAATGGATTACAGTATTACAAAGGAATATACATCCTCTGATGCTTTTTAGAGGTTTGAGAGCTCTTAGACATTTAAGTTAATCAGTAAAACTTTTTGAAAAAAAAAACAGTTTCGCCATAATTTTGGGCTTGATACTATCCCCTATCTTTAAAAACAGAGTGGCTCATTTGCAAATGTCATGAAACTCAGCAGGAATCAGCAGTATACCCTAATGATCACATGTCTATGAAATCTCACAGACATAGCTTCATGAACCTTTTCAGGAAAAGTGAAAGACTCTCCTTGTTTATGTTTGAAATAGCCCGACCACAGTCTACATTCATAATCTTACTGGCCCTCTCTGAGCGTAATGCGTTGGGCAGCAGCATTAATCATATGAACTGTGGTGTGATTTGCCATTTGGTCCAATCCCAGTTGGTCCACTCGCCATTTTGTCTACCATCACATGCTGATATGTATGGGTTAGGGTTAGGGTAGGGGGTCTGGATTAGGGTTAATGGTTGAGGTTATGGTGTAGATTAGAGTTGTTAATAAGTCAACCCAGTATTTTTATCTGAAACAGTATTTTTAAGAGGTTCCTTGTAGATGAAATGATGAGTGGACCAACTGGGATTGGACCAAATGGCAATAAACCGTGTGGACCATAGTGGAGAGTGGTCTCCGGTCTCTAGGCTAAAAGAACAGGCATTTTTTGGAGGACTGGTCCAAAACCTCTTTGATATCTAACGATTGCTATAATTCCACTTTAAGTCAGTTTCAAGTTCTGTTATTGGGAAGGAAATTTTTATCAAGTATTTTCTTCCAGCTTCCATGTTTGTTTCGAGGGTTTTTTTTATAGAAAATTTGATATTGCTTTTACCTCCAAAAGGGCTACTCTGTCTTTTAACATAATACATACAAGATTGTGCATACATGCATTATATCTCATCTGTTATATCAGGTGCTTATAATCTTAACAAAGTAAGGAAGAGATTGGCTCATTTGGTCAACCCTTTGTGTGCCAGATAATCTCTCGCCTTATGGGAATTCTGTGAATTACTTTTGAGAAGGTTACATGTAGCACTCAATGAGTTTAAGTTCACTTTTCTAAATGCAGTGATACATGCATGACTGTTTGTATGTGACCCATCTCTGTTTCTCAGGAGCAAGCGGTCTAGGAAAGTCCACGCTGGTCAACACACTGTTCAAGGCCAAGATCAGTAGGCGGTCCTGCTCAGAGGAGACTAACGATGAATGCCCTCCATCCATCCCAAAGACAGTTGAAGTCAAGTCCATCAGTCATGGTAAGAAAGCAAGGAGAGTAGCATTGCTCCCTGGCTGTGTGACATTTTTTAAATCTAGACTGTCCTATTAGTCAAGATGGTACAAGTCCATCAGTTCGTAAGAAAGCAAGAAATGCAAGATGCAACGAGGAGAGTAGCCTTGCTCCCAGGTGGTCTGACATGTTTTTCATCCAAATGACAAGTGTACATTTGAGTCTGGTACTGCCTAGACCATTTCTGGTCTTGCCGTAGTCCATGCATGATATTGGACCAGCCAGACCAGAACTAGACGGTGGTTACTTTACTGCATTCAAGCATGTTTATCGTCAAATTTAATTTTAGAGCAACATAATGTTCATAGACATTTTGCTGATAATGATATGCCCAGTATCCAGATTTTTCTTTTATAAAGTACATAGAGGTTTGTTAGCTTGACTCAAATGAACGTGTAGTACACCTCACTGTGAGTAAGCAAAATATGTGGATGCTTCAGCTTTCACCCTATAAATACCAAACAACCCCTTTTATATTAATTGTAACTAGGGGTCTGTTTATGTTTATACATTGTGATAAAGTGAGAGCACTGGTACGAACACATGATTACATGGTAAATATATTATCTTAACCATTCACCTGGAAAGCGATGAATGGTATTTGAACAAGGATAAACATGTCATGAGACATGCAGATGCTGTTTGGTGTACCATGACAGTTGTAAACTGTTTTATTGGGAAGAAGCCATTGAAGATATGATTACATTATTATTGCACACAAAAATAGGCAGTCCTGTCCAAAACAGCAATCGTGGGTCTTCAAAATGCCATATGGGCTGTGTGTGCATAATTTATGCACATCTTTCAAACAATACGTTCCTAATGGTAACCCCAAAGTTTGTCTAAAGTTTGTCTGACTAGCAACTACTAATGAATTCAGGGTGCATTTCACTCATTTCAAATGAATGACTTAACACATTTGAATGTATTAAATGCATTACTTTGCAAGTTAGGGCAACAGTTTTGAATACATGTAAATCATGAGAACCTGTTATTATTGTGTGTGTGAGGGCAGGGGGGAACTAGGGGCATGTAGAGGACAAATCCACCACAAAAAGGGAAAAATTCAATGAATTTTCTTATGTATTGGTGCACTAAGATATATGGAAAGATGATAATGGATACTTATGTTCTGATGCATGCATCAATCTTGTATTGTGTGTAGCTGTGGGAATCAATGAAATCAGAGTGTGACCTTTGACCACTCTGTATCCTAATGATTGAAGAGAACCTGTATTTGTATTGGTGGAGTAAAATAGATGGAAAGATTATGATAAATACTAAAGAAATAATCCATTGAATTTCTGATGCATGTATAAATATTGTATTGTATGTAATTGTGAGAATGAATGAAATAAATGAAATGTGACCTTTGACCTCTGTATCCTAGTGATTGAAGAGAACGGCGTGAGGTTGAAGCTGACTGTGACAGACACGCCAGGGTTCGGTGATCACATCAACAATGAAAACTGGTGAGTTGCGGTGCCTTTTCAAAACATTGCAGAATAAATGGATATAACCCTCTCAGCCCCATAGACAAGAAACCGAGTTGTTACTGATGTGGAGCTTTCAGTGCTAGATACCCAGAGGGGTTTTCTTCTTCTTATTTAAAGCCTGTATCATTCAAGTCTTAAGATTATTAAAGACAGGTGTCCCATTTGCAAAAGTCATGACATTTGGCAGGAATCAGCAGTATACTCAAACAATAACGTATATGAAATCTCTCAGTCATAGCCTAATGAACCTTTTCAGGAAAAGTGAAAAACCATCTCTGTTTATGTTTGAAACCTAGTGGCTGTAGTCTACATATTGCCCCTATCAGTTTGCCACGCACCATGAACCACAGGCATGCTCCCACAGAATGTACATCTGCACTGTGGTATGGACCATAGCGCACAGCGATCTCCAGTCTGTAGGCTCAGTCACCACCATTCATGTTTCTCCCATTGTCTTTTTTTATAACTTTTTAGAAAAGTTTTCTGAGAAACTGTATTTCATCAACTTCATTCATTTTCTGAGAAGCTAATATTCCATCAACTTCCTTCGTTTCTGAGAAAGTAATATTTATGTTTTGAATGTTTTAGTTGGATCCCAATTGAGGAGTACATCAATGAGCAATATGAGAAATACCTGTCAGAAGAAATCAACATCAGTCGTAAGAAGCACATTCCAGACAGTCGGGTCCATGTTTGTCTCTACTTTATTGCACCGACGGGACACGGGTGAGTGAAGGGAGTTACTTCCTCATTCAAAATAGCCATGTTTCTCCTTGTATGATTAAAGATATTCATTATTCATGACAATGACAGTGATAAAAATAATGATATTTAGAATGAAAATAAAAACAATGGTTATAAGAGTATGATTGTAATGACAGTGATAATGATAATAAGAAGAAAAATGATAATAGTGTGATCACAACAAAACTTATTTTGAATAATTTGAACTAGTCATTGTAACGTCGGGACAAGGTCCTCAGTCAAACCAGCCATAATTCTTCTTCATAGATGATATTAATAATGATGATAATGACAATGATAATGATGCCAATAATAGTAATATTATTCATCAGAGCAATCTTTCAATTTCTTGTGGTCTGGTCTCCAATTAAAGGAGAATGAGTTGAAATTAATAAAAGCAGAAAAGTTAGAAAAATGGACTGGTAAAAATTGAAGAAAATTCAGACATATTATATGAGAGTTGTGATGAGCACTGAGATTCCTAATCACTAACCTTCATGGGTAACATATTTGGTTTGAAAAAAAACATACTGTATGTAATTGTGACTTTGTTTTTGTACCATGCATAAATAAGACTATGCCCAGACCTTCTCTTGTTTATCTTCAATTTAGAGTGCAAGCTTACAGGTGTCTTGTAATTAAGCTGTATTTTATAGTCAAATAGCAAGGCAGAAAAAAATGACATTTTACTAAATGTTAGAGATTTTGTAATATGTCTACTCAGTGTCTATGCAGGAGAGCGGAATGAGGCATACCAGTCAACTGTGTGCAGTCACTTTTATTTAGGTCATCACAAATAAATTCCTTATTATATGTCTGATATTTCTCAAACTTTCACAATTCTGTTTTTTAGACTGTTCTGCTTTTATTAAAGCTAGTTTATGCCCCTTTAATCCATGGTACAATGATGCTTCACCTTGCCATCCAATGCCAGGATTTAATTACATATGGCCTGGCTTCCACGCTTTTGGATATTTTACACTCAAACTACAAAGTTAGAGTCTAGTAGTCACAAAACTAGTCACTCCTTGCTGCTCTTCTTTCTCCCTCCATCCAAGCTGGAGAAGGAATTGAGAATGGTTAGTCTACTATAGCCAGACCCATAAAGAAATCATGTAGTTTAAATTGAACAAAAAATGCCCAATAGCCTGAAAGCCATGCTAACATCCTTGCAGTAACACTCATTGGTCTACACTTCCATTCCATTGGCAGGTTAAAACCATTGGACATAGAGTTCATGCAGCGGCTGGACAAAGTGGTCAATGTGGTGCCGGTCATCTCCAAGGCAGACACACTGACCATCGAGGAGAGGCTGCTCTTCAAGAAGAGGGTGAGGGCGTGCTTCCCATTTTACTCTTTCTTCATTTGCATCGCTTCCATTACTTTCTCCTGTGTTGGGGGGGGGGGGGGGGGGTTGGAAGCTCCTTTTCAAGCCTGGAACAAATAGAATCTGAAAGTGTTATTGTCATACCCATTGTTTATGCAGGCGTCTAAACAACATCACTCAAGTGAGAGGTTCACTGGTCCGACATTGTCTAGTGGGCTAGTGTCAGGTACTCCCCATAAGAATCCCTGATGTGGACACCACTTTGCTCTACTCACATAGTGTAGAACCAGTTGTCTTGATAACACGCTCATATGACGTTACACTTTGGTACTTTGTACTCTCAACCATAATTTGCATTGTACCATGTGAGGATGATAAATTTTGAACTGGGGCTCTTCTTTTGCTGGGGTTAAATCAATGTAAGCCCTCATAGATATGTTTTCCATTTGTCTTATTCTGTATGATTCAGTGAATGGGGAGAGAAGACGAGACCTCTATTTAACATCCTATCTGAGGAGCGGACTGTTAAGTGTTGGAGTCAGAAACACTCGTGACCATTGAAGATGAAATAGCCCTTGACTCATGTTGATATTCTTATTCTCTCCACTCCATAGATAAAGTCTGCTCTGGAGAAGCACTCCATCCAAACCTATCCCATGAAGAACCTAGAGGAGGATGCAGAGGACAAGGCCATTAATGATGCACTAAGGGTAACTGCTTCAGCTTATATAAGAATCTACCTTTTTGTACCCACCTCACCCACACACCGCCCCCAAAACACACACACATGCACACGCACACGTAAACCTGGTTGCCACATTTCCTACTCAGAAACGGGAAACAGACTGGTTTGGGTTATTTGGGTTCCCAGAATTGTACCAATTTAAGCTTGTTTTAACTATGTTTTATGTCGCTGATGTGTGCAGTTAGTACTTCAATTGCTGAGCTACCAATTAGTGTATTTATGGAACTTCATTGGAGAATTGTTGAAGGATTTTACCAAATATTGTATAGCCTTCACTGAGGGAAATCTTAATACCACAGTACACATAGCGTGCACTGTTGACACAGTTTAGTAGCAATGCAAAATCTCCAGTGGATACGCAATGGCAATGCTCATGAGCAACCACTTACGATCGATATTCACCCTTTGTTTATCAATAATGTACGCATGCACGGTGCATAGGTACAGTGGCTAGCTGTCCCCATATGATCCTGTTTTAGGCTGTGAGCGCTGATCTTAAAATTTTGTAGGGAAAGGGTTAATGTGATGTTATGGTATCATACTTTGAAATATTAATCATCCCTGATTTTTCTTATCTATGATCCCCAGGACCAGATGCCATTTGCAGTGGTAGGCAGTGACAAGCTCCATGAGCTGGATGGGAGAGAGATCTTAGGGAGACTGACTAACTGGGGACTCATTGAAGGTAAGAGCCACCGATACACACACGCCTATGGACTAGTCTCGGAGGTGTGTGGGGGGGGGGGGTGGGGGGTGTCAAAACCCAACCCTGTCCCAATATCCTGCACTAAACCTTATACCCTGTCCATCCAGGCAAAAAATTAATTCAACATTTTTAGGGGCTACTTTTGCAGCACATTTGTTGATTTGGCTACAATGTTACATTGTGTCTATGGGAATGTTGGGGGCTCCAGGGCTATTATAAGCATTTCAGGGGCAGAATTGCCCAGAGCCCCTGTTTATTTTTTCCCCTGTGTCCATCCCCAGCACATCCTCAGTACCATCACCAATGGGAGTAGCCCCCTCTAGGCCCCGCTACCACAACTATTAACTCGTTCTTTACTGAGCCCAAAAATGTATGGGATGGCTTTTCTCCACTTGGAGTAGTGAGACTGTATGTGCTGTATGAACAATAGACAACAAGCTGTGAATAATCTTCAAATTCCTTATATGGAGCAATTGGTGTGGCTCCATTGCGTCACACACGCCTATGATATTATTTTTTCCTCTTTTTATTTTGCTGTTACTCTGCAAAGAAATTAGATCGATTAATCAGTCTGTTTGAAAAATGAAGAGCCTGCAGGGATATGAATCTGCATCTACTGCTTGCTAGGTCGTGACACTATCTCCCAGGGGTATGATTGTAATGATTCCCCCACCCCCTCTTTCCCATGAATCATAAACTGTCTTCTCATTTCCTGCTGCAGTTGAAAACCCGAACCACTGTGAGTTTGCCAACCTGCGGGACATGCTGATCAGGACTCATCTGCAGGACCTCAAGGATATCACCGACAACATCCACTACGAGAACTTCCGCTTCGAGAGGCTGCAGGCCAGGCAGAAGTATGACAAGGCGGACGAGAGCCGCTGCTAGGGTCAAAGCTACCACCCCTAGGACCACACCCTTCTTAAGATTATTCTCTCCTAGGACCACACCCCTGACCGTACCCTTATACTTTCCCAACTTATCATGGCATTATGTCGGGTGCTCTGGGCTGATGCTCTTGAGCTCTGCAGGTCAACAGAAATCTGACCAAGGAGGCAGGAGCCACTGCTAGGATCAAATCTTTCACTCCAAGGGCCAATCCCTGCTAGGGCCAATCCCCGCTAGGGCCAACCTGCTCCTTATTTATATAATTTCCTCTATTTATCATGGCATTATCTGCTGCCCTGGGTGCTCTGTTTGGGTGCTTACAAGCTCTGTAGGTCAGCAGAAGCCTGAAAAAAGAGACAGAAGTCACTGCTAAGGTCAAATCATTCCATTCTAGGACCACACCCTTGTCCCCTCTCGGATACTTACCTAATCTTATCCTGGCAATATCAGGAGCTCCTCAATCTGCCTGGACTGCTCTGTTTGGGTGATTTTTAGACTCTGGTACATCAGCAGAAATCAGTAGTCAAGAGACATTGCTAGTGTCAAACAATCTCTACAGTTCCCCTCTATCCACTCTCAACCTCACCTTCCATTCATAGATATATGTAGGTCATTTGAATACAGACCATTTCACATTCCATGTGGTGTGAACCATGCCTAGTCATACCTTAGGGAGAACAGATGCCAGTTCCTGGTACCAGTGTCTCTCCATATTCATAAATGGAAATAACTACTGTGGCTTTGAAAAGTCCTTTCAATATGACAAATTCGCTCTTTTGCTTAAGTGTTATGGGTATGGTATTCCCTTCCAAACCTTGGTTCCATGGAAGTGTAGGGCATAAGCCTGTGAGTGTTGGAGGTCACTTTACAAACAGTTGAAGTTAACTCTTCCCCCGCCTCTAGTGCATTTTAGACACCAGTAATGCATATAGAAGATAGAACAGAAGATTGTCTGGCACACAAAGGGTTAAGCCTTAATAACCAGTCTGCACCAGAGGGAAACTCCTATTGTGCTTCAACAAGTGTTGATAGGTGATTATACCATTGTGATGATAGAAATGGTGTGACCGTCACATGTCTTATTAATTGTAAAGGAAGCTATCAAATCAGAAATAGGTGTAATACCCTAGTGACAAAATAATGTGTTGATAAAAGTATTGATATCATTTTCACTCAAGAAAATAACAATATACGATAGTTTCTTATCACTGCTGATAAAGAGTACCAAAGTTGTGTCTTCGTATCCATTGTTATACAAGTTTCTCAAGTCACTCAAGTGAAAATTGCATTGGTCTGACATTGTGTAGTGGGCTAATGTCAGGCATGCCTAATAAGAGAACCCGCTATGATCACTCTACCATCAAAGTTTAAAACCAGTTGTCTTGACAACATGCACAACTGATGTCACACTTTGGTTCTCTATTTTCTAGTGTATGGCACGTTTTGTTGATAATGTCTGCTAATTTTCTTATTTTCCTTTATGACCATTCTCTATACCTTAATATGTGTCAGTTGTGTATAACGATCTCTTTAATTTTTCTTTTTCTCTCAAACCTGTTTGTATTTCCTACAGTGCCAAGCCCACCGGTACTCCCGCCAAGTAAACCCACACATCCTTCCCTCGTCTCTCCGTCTGTCACTCATCTTACCCTTGTCTGCTTTGTCTACCAGTCAGTCTGTCTGTATGTCTGTCAGTCACCCACTGAGTGAACCCACTCAACTCACCCTGCTTTGTCTGTCCACTGGTCCATCTGTCTGTCTGTCCATCTGTCTGTATGTGTGTCTATCACCATGTAAACCCACACAATCCCCCCTGTGTGTTTGCTATCACCAGTCACTCTTTCTTTCTGTGTGTCTGTAATCACGTACACCTACCATATCTATCCTGTGTTTGCTATACCCATCACTTTATATGTCTGTCTGTCTGCCTGTCTGTCTATTCATCTCTTACCAAGTTAAACCCACTTTACCCTCATCCACCACACCTGTCTCCTATATCAGTCAGTGTAGTGCACAATGCTATGCCTGTAGTAACACGTTAATCCATACCTGTACATTCTATTGATCATGCTCCATGTATCGGTGTGGCTGTGAGCTGTACTCCTGTCCTCATATATTATGAGTTCTGATGTATAGAACCTGACACAATGCCATATATATCTCATCTAGCTCAAAGTCTTATGCAAAAGGTCAAGATATCTTAAGAACTTTGGATATATTTTTGATAACATTGCATAACATTCAGATAGATAATGAGATGGCCAAAACAATGGTTTGTCCACCAGTTGTAGATAATTGTTCTTTTATACATCCTTACTCAAAATGCCAAGTTGTATACTTGTTGTCAACTAAAGAAACATCTCAAATCATGGGATTTTGGACAATCTTTTCACACATGTCAGCAGATTCCATTGGGCTTGCCAAATCACCTGCAAAATCTGAGCATGCTAATGCTGCATTTCTCTTGTAAGACATATTCTATTGTGATATTGCTGCAGCCAAAATTCAAAGATGTTGTGCAATCATCCATATATCAATAAATAACATGCAAAATCCCATTATTGACTCATTACCCGCCTTTGATGCATTTTTTCACAAGTTTGTACACAAATCGCATATAGCAACAAATTGACTGGCATATAAAAGGATGAAGTCCCTCCACCACACCAGCATGGTAGCAGTTCTGAGCTTCTCCAAGACTTACCTGTGTGACAGCAGGTACCCTGCGCCGACCTGCAAACTGATTTAGGGCCCCATCTCATAAAGAGGTGCGATTGATCCAATCCTCTATCTATATTTACAGAGATTTTCCCAACCTCTTCTCTTTAATGTACAGAGTTATGATTAGTTATGTTGCAAAGCAAATTGCGCTCAATCACAATTCTTTATAAGACGGCCCAGGATAAACAAATTTAGTTCAGTACCCCCCAAAATAATCTAAACCTGCCTTAAAGGCAAAGAGTTGTAGTGGTAATGATTATGGGCCGGCGTCATGGCAGTGTCACCTTGTCTCTATGTGACTGTTTTGAATTGATCTTAGAATCACAGATAGGAATGATCTAAAAAAAATACAATTGTTGACATCAAAAGAGATTGGGACCTGTGATGATAGTAGGGCCCGTTGCATAAAACTTACCACCAAAGGTAACTCTGCCACCAATGGTAACTACCATGGTCGCATTGCTTGACATCCAATCAAATTCAAGGTTTCCATTGAAGTTTCCATTGGTAGCAAAGTTACCATCAATGGTAAGTTGAATGCAATAGGGCCAGAATGGATCTGCCCTGATTACGAGTCCTGTACTGTTCACTTCATTTGTCCCTTCCAACAAAATGACACATCTTCTTATAAAGTGAAATGGAAGAATACCTTGTGAAGATACCACATGATATCTACAAGGCATTATACTTGTATTTATTATTGAGGGGTGACTGGTTTCCCTGGCTGCTTTATTCACAGATATATCGAGGAGAAACAAATAAAATAACATGCTCATCATTTTACAACTTGTTTGTATGAGTTTGTGCAGCTGATTTTGCCTTATTCCTTTTCCAAATTTCCACAGAGAAATTTTTTGCAGCTTTACCTTTTTTGGGTGATTAAATAACACACTTGTACACTGAAACTTATTTTTCAGACTTTTTTATCCAAGGTTCAGCCGTCATATTTCAATTCCTCTGCTTACTTTTCTAACAGATTCATCAATCAATTTTATTACTATGCAGATTCACTGAAAAATGAAGATTATATAGCAAGCTTGTGTAGGGTGCAGTAGTGTATAAGTGATGGAATCTTAGTAATGGTGCCTAAAAATTGTTTATTTCTATTACAATTCCTCATATTTTCATCTCATCACTGTAACTCCACTGCCTGCACATACCATACCATTGGAATTCCAAATGACAAACAAGACATTATCAGAGATGTGATGATTACTCTTGGTGTCAGTTTCCACATTCATTTGTTTTGGTGTTATATTTCATAATAATGGTTTCATGTGTTTGTATTACCCTTCAGCCATTGTTTCACAAATGCACTCATTTTGGCTTATTGGTCATTCATGTCACCCTTATATTTCAGATTAACATCATTATGTTTTGCTGGCTCCTAACCAATTATTAGGGCAGTTCATACTCACGGAGTACCCTAGGATATCATAAAAAAGATTAGACCAATTAGAGAAACTTTTTTAAGCAAAATCAAACATGGACTTAAATTCACAACAATTTCAAATCGATTTCTTAAATCAATAATTACTTTAGCAATGCCAATGATATCACCTCTGTGATCTGGTTTGAGAGGTTTTTGTAAATTGTTCTGATTTGCAAACATCATAAAACAAGAAATCTTCTCATCTTGTGGTGACAAGTCCAGTTACCTGGCCTTCCCCACATATGCAAGTATACAGTGGGATGATGGATTCACTGTCTTGCCACTTTGATCATGAAAGTAACCATATCAGTACTTCAAACAACCAGAGTTTTTGTGATCCTGTTCATTTGTGCTTAGTCTGGCACTGTAGTATTATGGCGTTCCTGGGGGGTCTGTCCTCCCATTTGTCTGTTAATCTGTCCGGAACTCTTTTACGCAAAGTTCATCAAACTTGGTGCAATAATCATAAATGACAGGGCAATTGACTTATTAGATTTGGGGTCATGTAGATCAAAGGTTAAACGTCACAAGTCATGGTCAAATCTTAAAATTTCACTTTTTACATGATAGCTCTAGAGATATCAAACCAGGTCTAGATCAAATTGTGAAATATTGCTGTTTATGTGATAAATTGTGAAGTATTTGACCAATTATCACCAAATGTGGTACAATGATTATATATATAACAGGTTTTGAGGAATCCTATGATAGTTTACTAAATATTCCAGAATTTGGCAGTACTTCCGGATCTGGGCAGGAGGGCGGAGGCATAGAAGTCGGCAGTGCAGTTGAGTTTCTCTATTTTTTCTGTGAATTCTTTAATTTGTCTGCATTATTCTGAAGACAATTTCCTAACCCTTTATGTGGCATTGAGGCATTTTGGCCCACGCTATGCACGCAACTCCCTCGGAGCAACATATGATCTGGCACACAAAGGGTACAACAAAGCGGATTGCAATGTTTGGGTATAAAACTAATCAACTGTAGGTTGTGGTGTGGTATTTCAAAGCTGTGCTGCTGTGGGCCCCTGTGTTCTGTCAATGAACACAAATGAGAATCTAGCATATAATGGCTTAATCTGCCTGCAGCTTTGAGAAAGTGAAGACATGATTTGCACAGAATCCATGAGATTGGGCTACTTTGACTAGGTTTTGTGGTGAGAATTCTCCTCCAAACTCATATTTCTTAAGCTTAGCCCAGAATTTCACATCAGGCACCCCCATCTTCATCATGTGCACATTTCACACTCATGTTCACCTCATTTATATGATATAGTTGTATACAGTTAAGAGCTTTGGTATGCATTTTTTGTACTTAGTTCTTGGACTGCAATTGGGGATCCAGATATAAGCTTATTACCCCTTGTGTGCTAGACAAACTTCTGCTCTATTAGATTTGTGTGGACAATTTCTGCAGAAAATGCATCCGTGACACATACAGAGGGGGTGTCATTGTCAGGTCAAAGGTCACTTCCTCTGAAAATCTTCCAGATAATATGTGGCATATCACTGTAAACTGCAGCCTGATGTATCAATCGGGACGTACATATGATAAGATTTGTAGTATTGCTCTCGACCAAAATGTATTGAGTGTGTATTTTATATAGGCCTGTGAGTATTTTAAGCCTTATCCCTTTCTGTAACAGACAACATGCTGCTCAATAGGATTTGTGTGTAATTACTGGTGAAGGATTATACATTGATACTCAGAGGATTAAATTCTGATGTGAAAGATGACTATGCAGGATATATATCTTCTATGATGTACACAGAGTAAATGATTTGCATTTGTTTGTTACTTTTTGTATTATGAAATGATTATTAAAGGACATCTGATCAGATTTACTGAAGTTACATGTAAATGAAAAGGATTTGTTTGCTCGGTACAATTGCGACATGAACATGTCATTACCTATTGCATGAAATCAATAGTCTTATCTATGTTGTGGAGTACTGCAGACTAAGAAGAGAACATAATTGTGTCTAGATTGTGTCTAGATTCCATAAATTGGAACAAAACAACAGAATATCCAAATACTTTGAACAATCAAAACGGAAGCCCCATGACAGAACTATTGATTGTTAATGTATCCGTGTGTCTGGTCTGTGATTGGTTATTGGTACAGATGTGTTTGATTGAAACCATGTATGATGGTTGACAACTGATGAGGAATTGGTTGAATGAATCTATAGGCTATAATCCCATACCTGTATGCATCCTGCCCCATTGTACTCAGTTTGACATCCTGTGATAAGAAAGTGCAACATTTACAGCTTTCTTCAAAAGTACATTAACATTTTCACTTTCATTTGTTACATTTTTGACCAGTTATGATGATGAAATTCAAAGGTAAACATTCAAAGTAAACATTTGAAATGTCATTGTTTGTGCCTTGAGTCAAGTAATAAACTTGGGTCTCGAATCAGGACTTTTGAGATGTAGAATGACAGTAAAATTTGCTGCATTGTATTGATTAGTGACAGGCGTCTCTCTTTTCGTTACGGTTATTTGTATTTAAAACTAATGGTTTCAATTATTGTCTTTCATAATACAAATCAAAGACACATTTATATTATGGTACAGAAAATTGTGTTTGCCAACTATAAATCTTAGTTAGGCCTACTACAACAATAATTTGTTATGATCATTCATAAAATTGTAATTTCCGCCATATCCTGAAGATTGGTACAGTGTGGAAAAACATATTTGAATGGAGTCCCCAACAGCATCTAACAGTGAAATACAATGTTCTAAATTTGAGTTCATTTGTAAAGACGTATGTCATGTAAATTTATATTGTTATGTCTTGATCAATCATGCAACATTAACGTAAGATGTACATGTATGATGGAGTAACGTCCAGTTATTTATATACATTATGTGTGATTACTAACTCGTATAGTACTTAAATAATTATCATTTGTTTACCATGGAATGATGACATAATAAAATTTATGAAATGCTAACGTCTGTAGGAACACTGTGCTTGTCTTGAGATTGTATTGTAATTCCCATAGAAAGCATTGGATTACATTAGCTATTTGTCCAGTCACCTCTCTATGATGTAAGGTGAATTCCTTTTCGTATTTATGTTGATATAAATATTTTTTTAGAAATGTAATATTTCAGCTTCATGGTGTAACTACAGCCAAGGAAGAACAAAGTATGCAACTCTCTTTAGATTGTGATCATTGCATAAATAAGGCATTTATTATCAAAACAAAAATTAGTTTTTGTGATATAGCTCGCATTTATATAAAGATAGTAAGTGCTATGAGGCAAAGACATGTTTGTCCCAGACTCGACATGATTCTCTAACCCACAACCATCGGTGAGTGCGATTGAGTTACTGGAGACTGGCACATTGTTCGCACAGACCAAAAAATCAGTCTCTGTTATGTTGTTGGATCGGCTGAGATTGCATCTGGCTCACCTGAATGCTGTATTACAGGGTTTGTCCAAAAATGTTATTTTGATAAAAGAATGCCCCAAATGAGACGGTTATTCCTAAATGTTCGAAGAGAATGTTACACTTGTGTGTGTTTGCGTATGATTTGACTTGGCCTTGCATCACATGAGTAGGCCTAGCAAGTACTGTCAGAACATCAGCCAGACAGTGGAAGGCCATCGGAGGAATTGAAGCTTAAAATATACATTTCAGAAAAAATAGTTCAGTGAAAATGTGCATGTAATTTAAGTGAGGTAGTTGCAATACACACTCACATCAAATCGGAGGAATAATCCGAATGTGATACTAGAATTGCACCAAGAGGAACTAATGAAGGCAGTAGGCCTATAATGTAGATGTCTCATCTTATTTCTTCGTTGGTTAGATGAATTATTGTACTGTATGTTGTGCAAGAATGTTTCTGTGGCACATGTTATGGATTAAATGCTTTTTGCCAGGTAAAAAAGGTAACTGGTTCTTATAATCTTTGTAGCATAGTTAATATCAAATAAGTATGTGGGAAAAAAACGTCAAACAAATAATTGTGCAGATTAATTTCATGTTGATGTTTCTAGAGTAGAGTAGTAGACTTCTTTTGTAACGATAGTCTGGTCACTTTGGCATGTTGTAGCAATCGATATTGATCAGTCATGTTGGGGAAATTGTCGCATCGGCACGTTTGTTCATGGTCTCTCCATGCCTCCGAGCCATTATGTTTTTGTTTATTTTCGGCCTATCTGAATGTCCGTCCGTCTGTTTGACTCTCATCTTGTGTATGAGATCAATATATCTGACCAAATTATTTTGTATCAAACTTGGCACAATGATAATGTATGATGTGGAGATTGATTGGTGAGAGGTTGGGCAAGACGTGATCAAGGTCGAAAATCAAAGTTAAAATATCACTGTTTATGACTGAAAGGGATAGTCCACCAAATACAGTTGGTGTCAATAAAAGCAGAATCATGAAAGAAACATATAGGTGAAGGTTTGATGAAAATCCGTCGAAGGATAAGAACGTATGAAATCAAAGACCACACAACATAATGGGAAAGCACCTCTCACATGACGTCACAAAATTGAAATTTCAAAAGATCATAACTTATCATTTGACAGATTTTTGTCAAACCTTCACAATATGTTTCTATCATGTTTCTGCTTTTATTGAGTCGAACTTAACTTTAGGGTTGACATTCCCTTTAAAGTCCTTAACTTGTCAGAATGTAATCAAACTTGATGCAAATCTTTTTAAAATGTAGACCGAAAAAATTGTTCATTTTTCCAGGGCCAGATGTGCGTGAGGTGAAGGTTGATCTGTGAATGTTAATTTTTATTGCAATATATCAATTGATAATATTTCCATTAACCTAGCACACTGGTAGAACAGATCTGCTCATCTTCTATTGTAGGTAGGCCTAAGTTTATTTTCTGGAGTCATTTGTATATGACGAAGGCCAGAAGTCAAATACATGTATTAGCTGTTTTTCAGCCATAAAACAAGTTAATTGTGAAATATTATGGCAATAACCTGTTGGTGCAGGAGGGCACGCACATACCCAAAGATTGCGCTCACTTTTTTTTTTATACTCCAGTTTTTAAAATGAAAATGTATCTCTATGTTATACGAATGTATTTATTATCATTACCTTCTTGCTTCATAATGTATGGTTTTGTTTTCCAGAGAGTTTTGTTATTGGTTTCGGCATCTATCATGACCTTTACTGAGATATATGGAAGACTGTTATATAAAGTATTGTGAATGTATCATAACAAGTACATTTAAAACCTACGAACATGAATGTACAAAAGAGATACGCATTGTGTAATCGCCGAATAATAATTATGTATATAAATTACAGATTTCTTCCCTCACTCGACTCTTTACTGCCTTTGTCTGTCTGTGTGTATGTACTGTATGTATGTTGGTCACTCTCTGTCTCGTCGTTCCGAGTCCACTTTTGAGAGGGTTGGAAAAAAAAAATTATTAACTCTATCGACCCCCTCTCGGGGTATGAGAGTTCAACATATTTACAATGATATACAATAACTTGCATACTTTAATACACAAAGGAAATACAGTACATAACTTCTTCAGTATTTACAACACTTAGCGCACAGGATTTCTTACAATAAAAATGTTTTACCACGACGTGTCACTACAAGTCATGAATTTGAATAGTACATGTAACATCAACAAATGTATTTCTTGTTTGTTCAGGACTAAAATTATTCATGTTCATGTAAACAAATTTAACAAGAAGAGCAAACAAATGAATAGTGGAATTTATCCCTTGTATCTGAAAAACAAAATGCACATACATTATCGTGCGACAGTTCCAAGTCAAACCTATTATTATTTACAGGTAAATTGTGTGATCTACCTGAATCCGCACAAAGTAAATATATTTCTCGTTCCATTAGATATATAAACATGTTATAATAATTAATAGACGAACAGTTACTCCATATTGAAGCTTTCCAATCCTGTTTGAAGTTATCAGACTTCAAGGCTTTCAAAATCCATTCAGTTTTAAACGTCTGACTCTAAAATTAACGTGATGCAAATGATAATAATATGCTGAATTCAGATTTTTCTTTTGGCTCAAGCATTTTGCAGGACAGTGAAGTAAAAATTGGTACTTGGTTTGTGTCCCTTAACCAAAACTCGATCATTCTGCGTTTGATATGGTCTAGAATATCGACCCATTCCACAATATACCATACAAATGCGAATCAAATGATTCGCATTGAGTATCTACAGATAACTGCAAACAATTTAGCTTTCCCTAGGTGTAGGCCTACTAAATAAAGCCTGTATCACTTGCTTTGAGATGACCTTCTTGAAACTGCCATTGTAGTTCAACTTTACTCATAAATAAACAAAATCATATAACATCTCCAAATCTTCGTCTGAAAATGTGGGGTGGGGGCAAACTCTAAAGATATCTAAATGACCATCGACTCTTTGTGTGCCACATATGGCTTTTTCACAACCAATAAACACTAATCCCATAGAGCAGCAGTTTATCTGGCACACGAATGGTTGTAACTGCATTTCTTATAGTGGTGGTGGTGACCCCTGGACGGCTCAAAATGAATAAACACAATGTTTCGATTACATCAATAATAGCTCAACAGCTAGAACTCAATCAACATAACATTTGCATGAAAGAAATGTTGAATTAGAACAACCTAACCCTATGTATCCAGATAAAATCCTACTCCACGGCATTTGTGCGTATTACTCGGGCAATAGTATTATGCATCAATGGCGTTTAAAGAGTTAAGGCGCTGATCGGCAGGTTGTGTGATGAGTCAACATTTTTGCAATGATCCTTTGAATATTCAATTGAAATCTCACTTCTGTGTGAATATATATTACACACAAAAGGTTATGGTCCTAATCAGTTTGTTCAAAAGTTATAATAACATGGAAAAGCTGGATTCAAGACTAGTGATAATCTACTATGATAACTTTTTATAATATTAAATGGGGGCGTCTTGCGGGGGTTGGTGATAAGTGGGTAGCATGGTTTGAACTAAAAGGACAGGTCATGTCTAATACATGTACTTGGTTTCAGCATCATCCTCGTAGAACATGGACATGGAAAAGTCCAGACCAAAGGACAAAGAACCAAGTTTATTTCATCGCTATAGGAGATTTCGGTATTCAGTTACACAAGCAAAAGGGTGTCCTGGTGCCGATTGCAACTCAGATCATGTCATGGTAGTATGCTCCATAGTACCTGCAAAACGGGGTCAAAGAGGGAAATATGATCATGGAGAATGAAGGAATACTAACCCGCTGGAATGAATATGTAAGAAAATTTTCAGGATGATGATGATGATGATGGCAGAAACCAGACAAAAATAAAGATGATGGGAATGCAATCTTGGAAAAAGAAATATTCCATGCCTTCGAAAGTATGTTCATGGGAAAGGCAGCTAGGCCAGTTGATCTTACTGCAGAAATGTTCACTGCATTGGAAGACTTTGGGGTTAATTAATAATATGTCTCGCAAACAGAATCTACAATGAGGGTAATTTTCCAACAGAGATTATCAAATCTGTCTATTGCTATTAAAAAAACGGTGCAGCAAGATGTGATCAGTGTCGAACGATAAGTCTGATGAGTCATCTATAGCTGATTCTTCTGTTACTGAATCGTATACGTGGCAGAACCTGTGGTGAAATATCAGAAGAACAGTATGGATTTAGTCCTGATAAGGGTACAAGAAATGCTATCTTCATTATACGTTTGCTATCTGAGAAGGCAATCCAGAGGCAGTCAGATCTCTATGTATGCTTCATTGATTATGCCAAAGCATTTGACAAGGTTCAACATCAAGCACTATAATGAAAGTACTAGACTCACTACACGTTGATGGAAAAGAAATTGAATTGATCAAAAACGTCTATTCGAATCAGCTTGCAGCTGTCAAAATTGATGGGTAAATAGGCAACTAGTAGAACGTGGTGTCAGACAAGGTTGTATTCTTTCTCCTGGTTTGTTCTCACTCTACACCGAAGCCATCATGCGGTCCATCCGGGAAATGGACGGCATTAAGATTGGGGGAGTCAACGTAACAAATGTTAGATATGCAGATGATACGGTCATTATTGCTGACTCTGAAGAGAAATTGCAAGCTCTCATGGACACTGTCGACATAGATAGTGAGAGGACGGGCTTGTTATTAAATCGTAAAAAGTCCTTGTCTTCTCTAAAATATCTCCATTTCCACCATGCAGGATAAAAGTAAATTGTGAAACTCTTGAACAGGTAGATGAGTTCATATCGAGGCAGTGTTGTTGCGTCTGACGGAAGGTGTGAGGAAGAGATCAAACGCCGAATTGGGATTGCTAAGTCTACATTCAAGAAAATGGAGAGGACACAGACATCTCGATCTATTACTCTCTCTTCCATGCTTTGATTGTTGCACTGCTATATATGGTCCACGCTTCTTTATGGATCAGAATGCTGGACTATAAGTAAACCCATGCAACAGCGTTTGGAAGACACTGAAATGTGGTTTCTCCGCAGGATGTTGAGAGTGTCATGGACTGATCATGTTACAAATGAAGATGTGCTAGATAGAGCAAAGACATTCCGAAAGTTACTTCAAACAATTGCCACAAGACAGAAAAGGCCATGTACTCCGTCAGAATGCTCTTGAGAAAGTCGCCCTTACTGGTGCTTTTCAGGGACGTAGGTCAAGAGGACGACAGAGACCGAGCTTCCTCTCTTGGCTTCGAGATGCCACTGGACTGGCACAATTAGGCCCCTCAATATCATACACCACTGCCAGCAAAAAGAGGGATTTATTCTGACACACAACGTCATATTCTGACAAGCTACTCCAATTGATTGATTGATTGTCTTGGGGGCACCCCGCCCACTAATTCAGTCAGATGTCATTTGTGTAACTTTGGGAATATGCCGAACATTTTCACCTTGATCAGCCGGGGTTACCTGTCCTATGTCTTGTATTTCGGCTCCACGCGCTCCCGGTATATACTGATATATGACACAGGAATGCTGTGTTAGCTATTTATTTCATTATACAGTGTATATCTCATTTGTTTATCTTCTTTTATTTATTCATTCATTCATGCATAGTTTAACAACCTTCTTCTTCTTATTCTCCTTCCTCCGTTCTGCGGATCTTGTTAGGTGGAGGGATAGGCGGGGGCTTGGCGAGCATCGTGGTTAGGAGGAAAGAGTTGTGGAGCGTGTTTGGTGCAGCTTAATGTTAATCAGTTGAAGCTTGAGGGTGACGATTTAGGGTGCAAGGTGGGTTGAAAACGAGGAAGACGGTAGTAGGAGGTGCGTGGTGAAGGATGGATCGTGGACTGACGGAGGGAGAGGGAGAGCAATATACAGATATGTGAAAAATAACAGGGTATCAAATACACGTATAAAAAGTATTGTACATTATACTCTTAACATACAGCGGTGTGACAACACGCTTATAGCTTGAACGCAGGCAAGATAAAACTTAAATTACATTCACTCAAAACACTCCTTTTATAATATTATGTACATTTATACACAATTCTTTTTTAAAAATACGAACAGAGAGGAGAGAGTAGGTTGGCAAAAGAAAGGAGGATTTACCCAATCATTAGCCGCATTAGCTGTAAAACAGTCAAATTGTCAAATTCAAATGAAAATATACACGCCAATGACATGAACAATACAACAACAGAAACACTGAACGCACAAAAACTTGCCATGCAGGTTGGTGTCAATAACAGATGAAAACTGAGAATATTAAAGGGATAGTTCACCCCGAAATTATTTCTTTTTATTCAATATTAAAGCAGACACATGAAAGAAACATATAAGTGAAGGTTTGACGAAAATCGGACAAAAGGAAAAGAAAGTTATTGGATTTTAATGATTTGTGACGTCACATGCGAGGTGCTGTCCCATGATGCCATGTACGTGTTCGGGCTGAACATTTTGAGGATTTGTGATTTAATCACCAAAAATTACTCCAAATGTATATTATTTGAGGGCAAATAACTTTCAGCGAGTTTCTAAAATAGACAAAACATGAATTTAAGACCATTGGCAAGAAGATTGCTCACGATCACCTTTTTTGAAGGCTTCCCAATATTTCCCTACGTAGCTAGGTCTAGAGTAGGCCTATAAGGGCCATTTCCGTCCGTTGTGTAGAAAAAAAAAAGGGGGAGGGGGTGAAGTGAGAAGATGCAGAATACTAAAAGAAAATTAACTTGATGCGATATCAATGTGTAATATCTTTCTGGAAGTTGTGCATTTGCCCAGTTGTTGGTAGACGCATGCTAGCAAGTGCACATGCGCAGCCATAAATGAAGTGTTTCCTTTCTTAGACAAATATTATTTGATACATAGGCCTACATGGATTAGGCCCACACACACGTCATAATACCCCTCACTACAGAGTTGTCAATTTGCCTCGGTATAGGCCTACATTCAAACATTCATAACTAATTTCTTTTGATTTTGAAGGAGACCTTAAATCATGCCCAGTGTTATTGTCTGCTTTTTGAGAGAAAGAGGATTTTTTGTTCATCTCCAATGAGAATGAGTGGCTTTAGTACACCGCAACATAGTGTACACTACAACATTTTAAAAAAAAAAGATGATTAATACATGAATATGAATTTGAATGGAATGTGAATAGAGTAGTACTAGATAGCCATGCATGTATCGATCAGCGCTGTGCCAACGTGGCACACCTCCACTACACAAGTATCCCCCCCCCCCTGGCCCCCCCCCCGGCCCCCCCCCCCCCCACCCCCCACCCCCCGTGGACGAACCATTAATAACAAAATCCGGGTATCTTCTGAATGATAAAGCATAGAAGGTGTAGTATAGGACACAGAATCAACAATAGATATCTGTGGTGGAGGGCCATATCGCCCTTTTGAGGCCATGTACCATTGTGTATCAAGGCTATGGAACATTGAGAAAATACTGGTTAAAAACTTCACCGACAATGTCAGAACTGAAATAGGGTGGAAATAGCTATGCCAATACCGGTAAAGTTTGTGTAAAACCGCCGCCAAGGGCTAAACCTAGTTAGCCAAGTTTAGGCCGAGTACGAGTACGAGTGCAGTTGAGTACACAGTGAGAGTGCATGATGCCCTCGCCCGCTCCAGATCTGTACTTTATAATCGGCTTTAACTATGTTGTTATGAGTGAACTGATTCTCATCTTGTGACCAAATCAATTGGTAAGTTGAAATATCGTAACTCTATCATATGGGCGATTCCATAAACATGGCAGCCAAGAATTTTCTGCAAGTATGGTCGAAAAATTGTCCCCCGTATATCCAAGCTCCTGAGTTCTCCCGTAAATTCGGACGTAAAGCCTGCCCACACTCCGGGTGGGCTGAGCTGAGGGTGCGGGGTAGCTGCTGCATTTTTTTTTTTCTGCGGCGTTATAAAAATTGTATTTTTGTAGAATGATGGCATTATATTGCCGGCATATCGCCTATACATGCTGTAACGGGTGCCTCAAACCGGCCCCCTTGTTTTCTTTTGAATATTTTCATACCAAGATGAACAGATAAAATCCTAAATTTCACTCACACTAATCCATGGTTTAGTGTGAGTGAAATTTCAGGATTTTATCTGCAACTGCAACTATAGAACATGCGTGTTGAGCGTAGTCCACAAAGTCTAAAATTTAATACTTAGGTGCAGCCACAGGTAGTTATGTGCAGCCTGCAAGTAAAAACCAGGGGAAAAATACACGGGGGCTCAGGGTGATTTTGCCCCCCAGAAATGCTTAAAAGAGCCCTAGAAAATGTTAAAAGAGCCCCCAACTTCCCAGAGACACACTGTAAAATTGTAGCCAATTCGGCCAATGTGCTCAAAATGTAGCCCTAACAAATTTTGAATGAATTTTTTCCCTGGTAAAAACTTGCCAGTTCATGAGGATTATGGGTGCACCTCCCTCAGCAGGAGCCTGAAGGCCTGGAGGGAGGGAAACAAGGCTGGGTCTGTGGTTCCAGTCCTTGCATGTTCTGAGTAAGAAGGAGAAAGCATAGACCTGGCTGTCACAGTATGGTGCCATGAGGTGTGATCCATGCCCTTCTGTTGTGAATGATGATTCGGTGACGTGGGGCTGCCAGTTAATGTCAACAAAATGAAATGAGCAATTTGTCCAGATCCCTAAAACAGTATAAATACAGTTGTTTGAGAATGTAATTAATGGATTTTAAATTTGGTATTCTTCACAGGAGATACAAGATGCTGCATTTTGATAAGAATGCGTTTGCGTACGCAACAACTGCACTGTCTGCAGTCCTAATGAATTCCATCTTCCGCTTCTACTACGTTCACCTCTTCACGGAACACTACAAGATCTCAGAACCATGGTTCCATGTGGCCCAAGTCACCTATATGATATGGAATGCTGTGAATGATCCGTTGTTCGCATACTGGCAAGACAACTCCAGTATCAAAGCATTTCGGTCTCGCAGACACTCCATCTTGTACGGAGCACCCTTGTTTGCCTTTTGTTTCCTCTTACCGTGGTTTCCTTGGAAAAGTTACGTCCCAGGGGAGTGGGTAATTGGCGTCCATCTCACCGTGTCGCTGTGTCTCTATGACGCACTCTTCACTTTTGTTCTCCTCTCCCACTGTGCGCTGTACGCTGAAATCTCCACACGCCATGAGGACAGACTCCGGCTAACAAAGTATGTACAGTTTGCTTCCATTCTGGGGTCCTTCTCTGTTCTCGTTAGTGAGTTTGTGTCAGACAACCTGAATGACTTTCGTTCGTTCCAGATGTGGTGTGTGGTGATAGCGTTCCTGAGCTGGGCTGGCATGTACTACACCGGCCACAATGTGCGAACAAGATTCGAGCTTCAACCTGCCGCTGCGGAGCTTACAGAGAAATTAGACATGGAAAGAAAGTCTGTAGGCCACTCTGCAAAATCCAGCTCACTCTCTACGTCCTACGAACAGGGGAAGAAGATCATCTTCAACAAGAACTTCCTCATATTTGTCTTCACCAACTTCTGCCAGATTTTCCACATGGAGTATGGAGCAAACTTCCTGTCTACCTTTGTGACACAACTCATCCCGGAATCGGATCTTTCGCCATTCCTTCGGAAAGCAATGTTTGGCACTACTTTCATTCTACCCCAGGTGTGTATGGTGTGTATATTCCTTGGCTGTAAAGTAATACGATACCTTATGTTCTCCATCCTCTGCACATTTATTTGATTATAACTTAAAGACAGGGTGTCCCATTTGCAAAAGTCTTGAAACTCAGCAGGAATCAGGAGTATACCCTATCAATAACATGTACATGTATGCAATCCCACAATCATAGCTTCACAAACATTTTCAGGAAAATTGAAAAACTATCCTTGTGTACATTTGAAGCGCACCGACCAAAGTCTTCATTCACAATCATATTTTCCCTGTCAGCGTGCAATGTAGGCTTAGCTTCCATTGATTAATGGGAGGGAAATCCTGATCATTTTCCATTTTCCAAATTTTTTTACAAAACATGTTTTTGACCTGCAAAAGGGATAGCCTGTCTTTTAAGTGGCAGTGTGACAAGTGCATGAGAGTTGTCAATATCATCTAGAAAGCATTCTGATACACTGACTCATGATCACACAAAGGCAGATTAGGCTCCCTCAAAATAGTATAGAGGTTGAGACATTGATATTAAAGGTTCAATGACATGAAAATGTATGTCGACTTAATTTGATGCAACTTAATATATATGTATATAACAAAATCACTAACTGTTCAATGGAATTATGTGTCCTATATTTTAAAATAATTTTCTTTATTTTTTCTCAGCACTGATAAGCCCCGACTCCAGAATATCCTCTAACTCAAGATTCCCCCTGTGACATCATCAAAGGTAGAAATTAGCAGGATAATAGACTGAATTTTTGCACAAACCCAACATTGCAATGACCACCTCCACCTGTCCACAAGAGCATCACATGTCTTCACACAATACCATCTAACCTTTCATATGGGAATAATCGTTTCCTTATGTCCAATGTGCCAGCATTGCCAAGAAAAAAATAAATTTGCATTGTATAAACATCTGATGCTATTTTTTTACAGGTAGTCATTGCGATTTTTAGTTTGTGCATAAATTCTGTCTACTATCCTGCTAATTTCTACCTTCGATGATGTCACAAGGGGAATATTGAGTTAGACGATATTCTGGAGGCGGGGCTTATCAGCGTTGAGAAAAAGAATAAATAAAAATTGTTTTAAAATATAGGACACATAATTCCATTGAACAGTTGATTTTGTTATGTACATATGACGTTGCATAAAATTAAGTCAACATACATTTTCATGTCATAGGAACTTTGTACAGGTTAAGTTTACAAACCTAACATGTATGTACTTACCAGTATGTAACAATATTAATATCTCCATGATAGAAAAACGAACAATGTTTGAAAAATGAAACATTATATGACGTGATAATCATGACATTATCGATTTAATGGCTGTTTGTTCTAAGCCCTTCAATATTTTCAGTTACTTATTTGAAGTCTGTTTGTTTTATTTGATAGCTTCTTGTACTGTTCCTAAGTCTCTTTGTGGCCCGCTACGGTTACTACCAGGTGATGATCTGGTCATTCTACTACAAGATCTTCTCAGCATTCCTCATGCTCTTGCTTGGCTCCAAGCACACATTGATTCTGGCATTCTTCTTTCTGTTTGACAGGTAAGAGTAAAACATTAGCACTGACCTAGATGGTACCTCTTTCCTCTTTTTATTGATATGCTTATGCTCTAATCCTCTCAGTACCACACAGTGATAGTTCCATATCACAATTATTGCTCTAAAACTGTATGATTTTAATATCTTTTTTTAACTTAGACGCATTCCTTTTTTAATGAAAATCACATAAAAAAAGAAAGTGTTGCTGATTTATAAAACTAAAATTGATCTGTTTCGCTCTAAAAAGGTCTCTGTCTCAAATGCAAGATTTATATTTGTCTGAAATTACACCCTACCCAGGGAGTTACCACTGATGCTGTATATGTAAATTTACTTCCTTTTCCCCCTAATTTTCTTGAACAGGAGCCTTCCTGACTCAATCTTCTCTTTCTTCAACCTGTCACTTTCTGACATCATCGATGAAGACCAGCATAAGCACCAGCGAGTGTAAGTGTCACAAAATTTTCTTTTGTATGAGAATTTAGGGAGATCGAAAGTTTAATTGATTGCTCAGCTGTCCCCGATTTGTTCAGATTTTATCTAAACCTTATTAATTCATGACTATCTCTGTATTATGAGTTTTTGAGCAATTTGGACTCCTACTTTCTGACCTGTCTTACCTGCCAATCATTCTTTTGTAGGAATGATTCCGCTTTCCTCTGTCTTTTCACCTCACTGATGATTATAGAGTTCTCCTGTTTTCCATGAAATGCAATGCAAAAGTATATAAGATTTTAATTTAATTTGAATTTTTTAAATTGAATTTTAATTCCAAACTCCCAAATGGGTAGGTTGGCAGGTGTGTTATGTACCCATTATTGCCGTACACTTACTGCCCTGCAAAGAAAACAAATACCTCACCTCATGTGGTAGTAAGGAAAGTTCGTATCTACGCTCCTAAACTCTCTCTACTGTATGTATGGAAATGTCATCCCATAATGCATTGCACAGCGACATTCGTAGTTGTTTTGCAGTCATGTCCGCTCTCTGGTCTCATATACTTGTACTGTCGACCAGAAGCAGACATTACTGCAAACAAATTCTGAATGTGGCTGCGTGGTGCATCATGGGATATCTTTTCCCTACATGGGGCATGGAGAATTGGTCGGGAGCACACTGGAGTGCTCAAGACCAGCTCTGCTGCCTGTAGATGTGAATCCACACAAAAACAAATCTTGAGATTCAAACCCATGCTGTCATCATTTACATTGGAGCTCAACTAAAACTTCTGATTTAGCTCAAAGCAAGACCATACACGTTATGCAAAGCACAAGCTTGATATTGTCTGATCTAGATCAATGCAAGGCCAAACATGAAATGCAATGCACAAGCTTCATATTGTCTGATGTAGATCAAAGCAAGGCCTTCCAGGTTAAACAATGCACAAGCTAGATATTGCATTCTTGATTCAACTACATATTTAATCCTCTCAGTACCTAAACGTGAAGAAACCACATTGATTTTAGTGCATTAATAAAACATTAATAATTCTCACACTGCTGGTATTCGATTCGCCCTTAGGAGCCCGCTGTCATCCAGCGTGTTTGGCTACAACGCCCTGTTCACTAAGCCAGCAGCCTCCCTGGCCCCCATGCTGGTGGTGTCAGTGCTCAACCAGCATGGTTACAAGACTCTGCAGGAGGAGCAGTTGTCTCTAGAGGGCACCCTTCAGCTCCACACGGCCATGTTTCGTCTTGCCTGCCTGCTCCCCCTGGCCATGGGCCTCCTGCAGCTGCTCGTCTGGAGGCATTACAGCATCCGCACCAGTCACATCACGGTGGCCAAGCATGTGGAGACCATGTAGTGAGGGTACTGTAGGCTACTTCTAGGAACCAGCCACATCACAGTGGCCAAGCATGTGGAGACCATGTAGTGAATGTACTGTACCTCTTGGAACCAGTCACATCACGGTGGCCAAGCATGTGGAGACCATGTAGTGAGGGTACTGTACCTCTTGGAACCAGTCACATCACGGTGGCCAAGCATGTGGAGACCATGAAGCACCAATACCCCTGGGAATATAGTGAGAGTACCTCTAGGAACCAGCCGCATCACGGTACCAAGCATGTGGAGACCATGTTGCACTAATATGGCTGGGAATGTATATAGAATACTTCATGGTACATGTAAGACACAAGATCTATTCATATTGGCCTGTATTCATAACAGTGGTTTAGCTTGATATGTGTACTTAACCTGGACTAACTTTATGGGATGCCAAATGAAACAACATAAAACATTAATATTGATTCAGTACATTGATTTTGTCCTTGAAAACACTATCGAGTTTGTCAACATAATTACAGCAAGTGGTTAAAATCCATCACTGTTATGATACTGTGATGAAATTCAATGATTTTGTGACAGTATGTCACAAAATCATTGAATTTATTTTGCGCCCCATAAAGTTAGTTTACGTTCAGTAAGTGGTCTATTTGAACCATTGTTGTTTATATAGGTTATTGACTTATATTAGTACACCCTGCATTGTATTTTGGCAAAGATCTCCTTTGTTAGAATGTAGGACTAGGTTGAAGTAATGCCAGTTTGATATTAAGAGCACCCCCATATGAGGCGTGGAATTAGAATGAAGTTGCTGCATTTTACAAATATTCTAGGGTGCATTTCTGTATTTTTCTTCTCTTCCAGATCATATTTATTTAATCCTGATTGTGGTGAGTATTGTCTTTTAGAATTTAATTCAAGGACATTTTTATTGTATAAATAAAGAAAATGTATTATTCAATTATAATCTCATTTACTACACATTCATAAAAGCGCATAAAAGCTTTAATGTCTATCATTGATATATTATTGTCATATGTTTGTTGTAAAACTAGCAAGAGATGGCCCATTAACAGATCTAAAAATTTTAAGATGTGTCAATAAAATTTTTAGAATACAATTCAAAGACACTTCTATGCTTTACGAATCAGGAAATATATATGTCAGATATAATCACCTCAAAGTTTTGAATTCTTCATGTGCTATTGATGGATTAGCATTTCTACTTATTGAGTATCATTGTCATTGTGTTAAAAACTTCAATGTGGAGTCCACAATTTTCTTACTTTGAGTTCATTTGTAAATAGTTATGTAGTTTAACTTGTCATATATTTTGATCATGCAACATAAAATGGTGGATACTTTCTACAGGCCTAAAACATAGAGTTGTTGACTCAGAAAGTGTCAATTAAGAATTCATCAAAATGTACCTGTAGGAAATGTGAACTGACTTTTAGGCTACCTATACTTACCTATACTTACCTATTTACTATTGGTACAGCTACGCCGTGCCGGTGTCAAAGAAGTTGATCTGTGCAAGTACTATACTGCTTGTATCAGATCTGTTCTCAAGTATGCCTACCAGGTGTTTCATTGTGGATTGACACAAGAACAGTCAAAGTTGCTTGAATCAGTACAAAAGTGGGCATTGAGAATAATAGCACCAGGCCTATCGTATGGTAATGCACCCTTTTTTCTGAAATTAGAAACATTATCAGCTTACAGGGAAAAGTTTTGTGCTCAATTGGTCACTCACTTCATACGCAATCTCTTACCTGAACACCAAGTCACAAGATCATATAATTTTAGATCCAGTAAATCAATGTTTCCACCTCAATGTGAAACAAATAGATACAAGAACAGTTTTGTGCCATGGAGTCTCTACCACATTTAGTAAACTAGTGTTTGGTTTGTTCTCTTTTAGTCTCATTTCTTATTATTGCTCGGAAACTGTTATTTTCCGCCTATTCATTATCAACATTTTGATGTACATGTTTTGATATTCTTGAATATATACCTCCAATATAATCTAATATTATATAGAGGCATGTGTTATAACATGAAATATATTTGGTCTATGACATTTTTAAATGTGTGATCCTTAGATGACCCACTTTTTAACTCTTCTCAATTATCATTGTAATGCAGTCCAAAATAGCTGGTATCATCCAATTCTCAACTTTCATTTGTATTTTCAAAATTGAATGCAATGAAATTGAATTTAACTTGAATCTAGCAATTCAAACCAGTTTCATTGTGATTTAACATGTGTTTTTATTTGTATCTACCTTGTAATTCATATGAAGCTTGATTCAGTTAAAACCCTGTTTAGTACTTAAACACATCCTTGTATACCGGCAAATGATAAGTACTCTTACCTTCCATCATGTAAATTAGGTACTTTCATATCCATATATATATAGTTTAATAATTTTATATTGCAGATTCAATTCTTTTTTTTTATTTCAGATTTTATAATATGTCATTTTGTTCTTCCTGGTACCTTATTAGAAAGCTATAAACATACTCAAAATTAGTAGTTTCAGTGCAATATGACATGATTTGGCATAAATAACAGTTTGTATTTTCATAAGTGTGTTTTAGATATTATAGGTATGCTTATTTTCATATTTTTAATCCAACCATTGACATTTGTATAAATAGATGTAAAGTGGTTGCAATAAATGGAATACATGTAAGAACTCGGGGGGGGGGGGGGGGGGGGGTACTGAGATGACATGGGGGGAGGGGAGGGTACTGAGAAGTTAAGTTAAGTTAGCAAGTTAAGTTAGCAATA
Source organism: Arbacia lixula (assembly GCA_963669155.1). NCBI lineage: Eukaryota > Metazoa > Echinodermata > Echinoidea > Arbacioida > Arbaciidae > Arbacia > Arbacia lixula. The sequence goes on along the minus strand of OZ022579.1, from coordinate 20,068,181 downwards.
TGCATGTTAGGCGATGGTGTTATACTATCTATTAATACACTGAATTAAGAGCTGAAATGTGTATGTGATTAAAGGAAACAATGCCACTTCGTGATGATTGGAACAGTTGCTCAGGGCATGAATAAGACATTTATTATAACAAAATTCATGATGACGATACGGCTCATATATTTTTATAAAGATGTAATGTGCACCAGAAAGATTGTATGTTTAAATGAGACTTGGAGTGCTTTCAAACAGGTTATGTCATTTGAAATCATTGTGATACGATATCGTTTTCAGCCTGTATATCATTTGCATACATTTAATGCTGCTTTTAAAAGTACATGTAATTCTAGAAGGCTTCCATGTTGCCATGAGCAGCTTATATGTAAAGGTGATACTGATTCGGAAGCATTCATAAACATTATTTTTTATTGCTGAAAAGATTATGACAATGAATAGGCATGTGATGTTCAAAGAAAGGTATGATTAAATTGTTATTTTGATGTAAAATGTCACAAGAGAGGCAAAGAACGGAATATATGTAGTATCATTCATCTTAGGCCCATTTTCTTTTTATGTGTGATGTCATTTCATTAAATGTCAACCACACCAGTACATGGCACCTTATGTTTGAAAAAAAGATGTGGTACATTTGATCGACAAGAATTTCAAGATTAAAACTAAAATTAACTGAAGTTCATCAATTATAAAGGTTTTTTTTCTTATTAATATCCTTGCAATGATCCTCCAAGGTCTTTAGGTTTAAGGTTTAAAGTCTGCAAATTTATTCAGACCACCATTGATAGCCTGTATACACCACACATGTTAATGTGCCTGAAAAAATCAAATTGTAGACACATTGTCATGTAGTGAGTTGTTTTATTTCCCCACCTCCCTGATGATAACAGAAGGGCAATTCCACAGGTTTGGTTAAAGTCATGTAGCGTGAGTAACCAATGCTTCTTTATTTGATTGAAAAAGAAGTTTCTGTGCTGAAGATATGATTGCGTGTCATGGAAAGGTGGACTGTTTGCTTCCTAAATAATTATTTACATCATTTCTGCAAAACTATAACAGAGTATAAGATAAAGAAGCTTTTAATACTCACATTACACGACTTTAACCAAACCTGTGGAATTGCCCTTCTGTTATCATCAGGGAGGTGGGGAAATAAAACAACTCACTACATGACAATGTGTCTACAATTTGATTTTTTCAGGCACATTAACATGTGTGGTGTATACAGGCTATCAATGGTGGTCTGAATAAATTTGCAGACTTTAAACCTTAAACCTAAAGACCTTGGAGGATCATTGCAAGGATATTAATAAGAAAAAAAACCTTTATAATTGATGAATACATGATAATTGATTACTACATGTATATGATTTAGCCAAGATTGGAGGAACTGTCAATAATGCTTCACTGTATATAATTGCTAAAATTTTCATTGGTTCTTTGCTGTCCTTACAAATTAGATTTTCCAATGATGATATGAACTTTTAAAAGAAATTGACATTGATATTGGTATTTTTTCACAAATGATATATGTGCTTGTAAAATAGGATTTAGTCTCTGGAATATACATTTTAGGGGCGCAGGTTGGCCTTTGTGGGTAGGCTAGAAGTAAATGATTGTATGAATTTGTTTCAATACCCTTTGGGAGGCTAGGCCAATTACTTGTATCTATGTCTTCAATGTAATATTCTGTATTATGTAGGCCCTACATGCACACTTTTGTTTGTATATGTATATGACTGGGAATAGCTGGCTGACATTACTGAAATATTAGCTAATTCAGCTTTGAATAAATGCACATGGTGTTACATGTCCTCTTTATCACATTCCTTTCTTTTGTCCGTGATTATTACATGATATCCCTATGATATACCATGAAGCAGCAAACTGTTAAAGGGATAGTCCACCCTGAAGTTCAGTTGGTGTCAATAGCAGAAGTATGAAAGAAACATCAGTAAAAGTTTGATGAAAATCCGTCAAAGGATAAAAAAAGTCATGATCTTTTGAAATTTAATTTTTGTGACGTCACGTGGGAGGTACTCTCCCATATGTTGAGTGCTGTATGATTCCATAAATTGCTTTTTCCTGTGTTTGACGAATATATTTTTTTTTCCAGAAAGGGATGTGTGAAAAAATGTGTTTTTATTGATGTATTGAATGCACAGGTAAAATGACGCATGTACTTTTGAGAAAATAGACATATTCCAAACAAATTGGAGACAACATATGGGAGAGCACCTCGCATGTGACGTCACAAAATCAATTTTCAAAAGATTTATTATAACTTTCTTATCGTTTTAACAGTTTTTCATCAAATCTACACTTTCTTTCACGTTTGTGCTTTTATTGGAACGAACTCACTTTCAGGGTGAACTATCCCTTTAAGACAATAAAAAAGGAAGGGAAGAAATTAGTGTAGTCAATCTAGCGTAAAAGAGTGGCCAACCTCCAACTAATTGCAACAGAAAATGTGAAATAGCCATTTTGTAAAAAAAAAAAAAAAATGTTTCCTCTAAAACACATCCATAAAAATTTAACTTGTCTAAGCAAATACAGTATAGATATTGAGCCCTCTTGAATTTTGCCCAGGGAGGCAATGACGGCCATTTTGAAAAATTGGCGCCATTCGAAATTTCAAAAGAATATTTGTTTTCATCATTTTTTTTTTTTTGGGGGGGGGATATGATTTTTAAAAGAAATTTAAAGATTAAAAGAGATTTTAATTGTCTTCAACTACGTGTTGGTTCATATTTCAAAAATGCTTCTCACTAATGGACTGAAACATTTTGAGAATTTTCCTATGTATATGTTTTATATTGTGTGTAAAAATCAATGATATCTTATTTTATAATATATAGTTATAGCTCTCCAAAGTTTAAATGTTTGCTAAAGCAGCATTTTCTGCATATCGGTCTTCCGGCATATGTTTAACACGCAACCATCATTATCATGTGTATCGGACCTAAACGTCCCTAGATACTGGCCAAATGTATTTTAACTTGAAAAATTTGGTAACATTGTCATCGAAGACTGTGGATACACACATTGCTACGTGTAATGACAATTCTACTCATAACCCCCTTTCTCTGGTTAAAAAGTGTTTAGTTGACCATCCCCTCTCCCTACTCTATGCACACAACCTGTACAACATGGTCATATCCAAATTGTTATCAACGGCCAGAGAACGCACCAAGTCAGAGAGAGGGGCTTGAGGGGAAGAGAAAATGTAGATGAGGGATCAAGGGAGAGGGAGAAAAACGAGTGTTAGGGGATGGATAAAACATGGGGAGAACTTACCATTTCAGGAATGTACAGTAAGTAGACATAACATGTAATAATGTACTCTACCCACTTAGCAGTATAGATGCTTGGACTAGTGTGATGAAGGCAAAGCTGGATAGGGAGAAAAACGGAGAGAGATAATGGGTGGAGGGGGCGAGTGTGCATGTTTTTGGTGGATGGGGTCATGGATAGAGGGTTTTCATGAGTGAAGATGGAGAAAGGGAGAGAGAGAGCGAGCGAGAGAGAGAGAGAGAGAGAGAGAGAGAGAGAGAGAGAGAGAGAGAGAGAGAGAGAGAAAGAGAGAGAGAGAGGTGGAGAAAAGGAGATAGAAAGAGACTGTGGTGTGAACTTCGCCCTTGAAAACAGCACGAAGAAGAACAAATTACAACTTCTTATGAAATTCATTATTTGACGTGTATGTCCAACACGTCATGAAATGGGTGAGTGTGTGTGTGTGTGTGGGGGGGGGGTGGTTGTTGGGACAATGGGATTACCCTGTTCCCATAATACACGCACATGTATATTAATCGCTCCACAGTTAACTACTGCCTGACACACCATTAGATGAGTACAATACACATAGAGGCATACAGATACATACAGATGCAAACATACAAAGAAGAAGCAGGGAGATTGACACGGGAGAGGAAGGTGAAATATACAGAGACGTGGGAGGGGGGGGGGGTGGGTGAGGGGTCAGGGTCAGAAACAAACACAAATGAGAGGAAGGGGGAGATAAAATGGTGCATCGCTTTTACACTGAACAGAATAAATTATTAAGAAAAAATGACAACTCCCACCCCATCCCAATACATACACACCACGACAAAAACTTCCACGAAGCATATTTTTTTTTTTTTTAAATGAGAGTACATACAGTCCCGGAGTTATTCGTTTATTAGTAGAGTCAATCTAGCATTAAAAAGAGAGACAATATCCCACTAATTATAACAGAAAATATGACATAGCCAGACTTCAGATCCATAAAAATGTTTTTCATAACATATCCAAAATTTTCAATGATCTAACTGATGGAAAGCATAGAAAAATACACATTCAAATCGATCTTGATTTCACGCACACTCTGGGGAACACGTCCACATACAATAACCAACATTTTAGTGTTACAATTAGTTGTTTTTACTCTTAGTACCAAACAGTCACAGTCTCATGTCAATTACGATATGACTGAGATGAGAGAATACATTATGTAACTTGCAAGTTCTCGTGAGATAGGGCACATTCACGCTAACTGAACGAATGTTACTCTAGACCACATTACACAAGTCATGACACATCCGTTCTTGAATCTCTGCGCCGCAAACAGAGGAAAGATTGTGACTATTAATTACTTGACAAAAAAAAACACTTGGTGATTGCAATCTGCGCATGGGCAGATTATTGCTGGTAGAAAATGACCTCAGGTCAGTGGCACTTCTCATAGAATGAAATGGAAATTCATTAGATAGTCAAACCAAGGATGTTTAAGCACATGGATACACATCGCTTTGAACAAGGTTTGACGCCTCACTTAATATTCATGACTAGCAGCTGCTCTCAACAATATGATACATACTCGATTGCGTCACGTTCACCTGTATTTTATAATATGTCATATGTATACCTATGTATGCATACATTTCAGCTTTCGCTGCTGAACTTTTAATTTTGCCACTAAGTGCTTGTTATGTAGTTAATAAGGACGAGCGAATACAAAAATTTGTTTGAGATGAAAATACTATCTTGGGCGCGGCTGCGCACGTTTTTCATGTTACTTGTCTGAAAGGAAAATCTCTGAGAGTAACGTTTCATGCAATTTTTTAATGGAATATGATGCGGAACATTGTGAAATTTAGACTTTTATACCGCAACATAATATCACGTTTAGAGCCTTTCTGCCATATTGTAACAATATTCCTCGACCGAATCTGTATAGATGTATCGTAGGTATGACATGTCACAACTGCGCAAGAATATGGGGTGAGGATATTTCCCCAAATTCTTCTGCGCATCCGATTTGGTTTATACGTCAAATCCAGGCAAAATCATGCAGAGAATCCCCGGCTTCGAACATGGGAGATTGTTTTTGGAGGAATGATGACAAAAAGAAACATGGTTCCTATTCATACGCGCATATTTTCATTTCGGACAACACAAGTGAATTTGTATATGCAGCATCACGGTACTGTACGTATCCATTGTTATTATGGCCCAGCACTGTTAGCATTATAGGGAGTGGACATCTTTGCAATGCGTTGTGCACAAAATTGAAAGGAAATCAAAACAAACAAGAAAGTCAAACAAATTGTTTATAGGTGTGCGGGATGGGATGTTTTATCGTCTAAACAATGTTTTCGCCGTTGTCTCTTCAATTTCGAATTGACTAAATTCATGGTGCATGTTTTTCCTCAATGTCAACACTAAGAGAAGGAAACATTCATTGCATGAGTATGGAGTTGTCATGATAATGGACATTTGTAAGGACTAGGGAGTTCAAGTTTGCTCCATAGGAAACACAAACAAGAATACATTACGAGCAAAATTCGCCGATTTCTAGATTTGAAACACATTTGGAGACAGGCGACAGTTGCTACGTTAGTGGTGCAAAGCGTTCTGAAGACTTTCGTGAAGCATCTCTTCGTGTAAAGGCTGTATAATGTAGATTACTCGTACTCTTTTAGTGTAACTAAGCTGCGATCGTTGTCAGGTTACTATACAGAAATGGGATGTGCGCCCTCTTCAAAACTTTTATCCAATCACAGCGCAATACTCTCTCGAAATAAGCGTGAAATATTCAGTGTACGCCTTAACGCACTGACGTAATGATATATCTGCTATATAGGACGCAAAATATCTATTGTAGAAACGATTCGTTGCTAAGGAGTCATTCCCGTTTCTTTTTGCCTACCTGTCAGAAGTGCTTTCTTACCAGCAATGTTCGAATTGCATTACCATTACGGATTATTACCTTCGAACGGGCTTACAATAGTAATGATAATAAAAAAAAGACATCTGGTTAATCGGCACCGGCCCTAGACACTCCGATAGTGGTAAGAAAAACACATTGTATTGCTTTTAAGTGTTACTATCTTTTATCTTATTCAAAATAGTGAGCTGATATTTATGGCCATTTATTCAGCAAGCTGTTACTGTAAAGATCATTAATATTTGTTTTCTCATTATTCTGTTGTACTCATTTTGCAGAAGCGAATGCTTTCATGTTAACAACTATACATTCAAACTTTGATTCCTTAGCAACGTATTGCATCTACACGGTCAGCTTGCAAACTTCTTCTCTACCTCTCAAACTTCCTGACGTACAACATGCCGACGGACCCATAAACTGTGCACATACATATATCTGTATGCTACTCCATTCCTTCTGCACTGCTGGGAGAGTAAGATGAATTGATATCCCGTAGATCGTATTGTTTTTGGAGGGATGATGACGTAAAGAAACATGCTTCCTATTCATACGCGGATATATTTTCATTTCGGACAACACAAATAAATGTGTACATGCAGCACTACTGTATTGCACGTATGCATAGTTATTAAGAAAATTACCTATGGCCCAGCACTGTTTGCAATATATGGAGTGGACCACTTTGCAATGCGCTGTGCCAAATTGCAATGAATAACAAAACAAACAAGAAATTCAAACAAATTGTTTATAGGTGTGCGGGTTGGGATGTCTTATCGTCTAAACAATGTTTTCGCCGTTGTCTCTTCAATTTCGAATTGACTAAATTCATGGTGCATGTTTTTCCTCAATGTCAACACTAAGAGAAGGAAACATTCATTGCATGAGTATGGAGTTGTCATGGTAATGGACATTTGTAAGGACTAGGGAGTTCAAGTTTGCTCCATAGGAAACACAAACGAGAATACATTACGAGCAAAATTCGCCGATTTCTAGATTTGAAACACATTTGGAGACAGGCGACAGTTGCTACGTTAGTGGTGCAAAGCGTTCTGAAGACTTTCGTGAAGCATCTCTTCGTGTAAAGGCTGTACAATGTAGATTACTCGTAATCGTTTAGTGTAACTAAGCTGCGATCGTTGTCAGGTTACTATACAGAAATGGGATGTGCGCCCTCTTCAAAACTTTTATCCAATCACAGCGCAATACTCTCTCGAAATAAGCGTGAAATATTCAGTGTACGCCTTAACGCACTGACGTAATAATATATCTGCTATATAGGACGCAAAATATCTATTGTGGAAACGATTCGTTACTTAGGAGTCATTCCCGTTTCTTTTTGCCTACCTGTCAGAAGTGCTTTCTTACCGGCAATGTTCGAATTGCATTACCATTACGGATTATTACCTTCGAACGGGCTTAAAATAGTAATGATAATAAAAAAAAGACATCTGGTTGATCGGCACCGGCCCTAGACACTCCGATAGTGGTAAGAAAAACACATTGTATTGCTTTTTATAGTGTTACTATCTTTTATCTCATTTAAAATAGTGAGCTAATATTTATGGCCATTTATTTAGCAAGCTGTTACTGTAAAGATCATTAATATTTGTTTTGTCATTATTCTGTTGTACTCATTTCGCAGAAGCGAATGCTTTCATGTTAACAACTATACATTCAAACTTTGATTCCTTAGCAACGTATCGCATCTGCACGGCCAGCTTGCAAAACTTCTTCTCTACCTCTCAAACTTCCTGACGCACAACATGCCGACGGACCCATATACTGTACACATTCATATATCTGTATGCTACTCCATTCCTTCTGCACTGCTGGTAGAGTAAGATGAATTGACATCCCGTAGATCGTATTGTTTTTGGAGGGATGATGACGGAAAGAAACATGCTTCCTATTCATACGCGCATATTTTCATTTCGGACGACACAAGTGAATGTGTACATGCAGCATTACTGTATTGCACGTATACATAGTTATTTAGAAAATTAGCTATGGCCCAGCACTGTTAGCATTATAGGGAGTGGACCACTTTGCAATGCGCTGTGCCAAAATGCAATGAAAAACAAAACAAACAAGAAATTCAAACAAATTGTTTATAGGTGTGCGGGTTGGGATGTCTTATCGTCTAAACAATGTTTTCGCCGTTGTCTCTTCAATTTCGAATTGACTAAATTCATGGTGCATGTTTTTCCTCAATGTCAACACTAAGAGAAGGAAACATTCATTGCATGAGTATGGAGTTGTCATGGTAATGGACATTTGTAAGGACTAGGGAGTTCAAGTTTGCTCCATAGGAAACACAAACGAGAATACATTACGAGCAAAATTCGCCGATTTCTAGATTTGAAACACATTTGGAGACAGGCGACAGTTGCTACGTTAGTGGTGCAAAGCGTTCTGAAGACTTTCGTGAAGCATCTCTTCGTGTAAAGGCTGTACAATGTAGATTACTCGTAATCGTTTAGTGTAACTAAGCTGCGATCGTTGTCAGGTTACTATACAGAAATGGGATGTGCGCCCTCTTCAAAACTTTTATCCAATCACAGCGCAATACTCTCTCGAAATAAGCGTGAAATATTCAGTGTACGCCTTAACGCACTGACGTAATAATATATCTGCTATATAGGACGCAAAATGTTTATTGTGGAAACGATTCGTTACTTAGGAGTCATTCCCGTTTCTTTTTGCCTACCTGTCAGAAGTGCTTTCTTACCGGCAATGTTCGAATTGCATTACCATTACGGATTATTACCTTCGAACGGGCTTAAAATAGTAATGATAATAAAAAAAAGACATCTGGTTGATCGGCACCGGCCCTAGACACTCCGATAGTGGTAAGAAAAACACGTTGTATTGCTTTTAAGTATTACTATCTTTTATCTCATTTAAAATAGTGAGCTAATATTTATAGCCATTTGTTTCAGCAAGCTGTTACTGTAAAGATCATTAATATTTGTTTTGTCATTATTCTGTTGTACTCATTTCACAGAAGCGAATGCTTTCATGTTAACAACTATACATTCAAACTTTGATTCCTTAGCAACGTATCGCATCTGCACGGCCAGCTTGCAAAACTTCTTCTCTACCTCTCAAACTTCCTGACGCACAACATGCCGACGGACCCATATACTGTACACATTCATATATCTGTATGCTACTCCATTCCTTCTGCACTGCTGGTAGAGTAAGATGAATTGACATCCCGTAGATCGTATTGTTTTTGGAGGGATGATGACGGAAAGAAACATGCTTCCTATTCATACGCGCATATTTTCATTTCGGACGACACAAGTGAATGTGTACATGCAGCATTACTGTATTGCACGTATACATAGTTATTTAGAAAATTAGCTATGGCCCAGCACTGTTAGCATTATAGGGAGTGGACCACTTTGCAATGCGCTGTGCCAAAATGCAATGAAAAACAAAACAAACAAGAAATTCAAACAAATTGTTTATAGGTGTGCGGGTTGGGATGTCTTATCGTCTAAACAATGTTTTCGCCGTTGTCTCTTCAATTTCGAATTGACTAAATTCATGGTGCATGTTTTTCCTCAATGTCAACACTAAGAGAAGGAAACATTCATTGCATGAGTATGGAGTTGTCATGGTAATGGACATTTGTAAGGACTAGGGAGTTCAAGTTTGCTCCATAGGAAACACAAACGAGAATACATTACGAGCAAAATTCGCCGATTTCTAGATTTGAAACACATTTGGAGACAGGCGACAGTTGCTACGTTAGTGGTGCAAAGCGTTCTGAAGACTTTCGTGAAGCATCTCTTCGTGTAAAGGCTGTACAATGTAGATTACTCGTAATCGTTTAGTGTAACTAAGCTGCGATCGTTGTCAGGTTACTATACAGAAATGGGATGTGCGCCCTCTTCAAAACTTTTATCCAATCACAGCGCAATACTCTCTCGAAATAAGCGTGAAATATTCAGTGTACGCCTTAACGCACTGACGTAATAATATATCTGCTATATAGGACGCAAAATGTTTATTGTGGAAACGATTCGTTACTTAGGAGTCATTCCCGTTTCTTTTTGCCTACCTGTCAGAAGTGCTTTCTTACCGGCAATGTTCGAATTGCATTACCATTACGGATTATTACCTTCGAACGGGCTTAAAATAGTAATGATAATAAAAAAAAGACATCTGGTTGATCGGCACCGGCCCTAGACACTCCGATAGTGGTAAGAAAAACACGTTGTATTGCTTTTAAGTATTACTATCTTTTATCTCATTTAAAATAGTGAGCTAATATTTATAGCCATTTGTTTCAGCAAGCTGTTACTGTAAAGATCATTAATATTTGTTTTGTCATTATTCTGTTGTACTCATTTCACAGAAGCGAATGCTTTCATGTTAACAACTATACATTCAAACTTTGATTCCTTAGCAACGTATCGCATCTGCACGGCCAGCTTGCAAAACTTCTTCTCTACCTCTCAAACTTCCTGACGCACAACATGCCGACGGACCCATATACTGTACACATTCATATATCTGTATGCTACTCCATTCCTTCTGCACTGCTGGTAGAGTAAGATGAATTGACATCCCGTAGATCGTATTGTTTTTGGAGGGATGATGACGGAAAGAAACATGCTTCCTATTCATACGCGCATATTTTCATTTCGGACGACACAAGTGAATGTGTACATGCAGCATTACTGTATTGCACGTATACATAGTTATTTAGAAAATTAGCTATTGCCCAGCACTGTTAGCATTATAGGGAGTGGACCACTTTGCAATGCGCTGTGCCAAAATGCAATGAAAAACAAAACAAACAAGAAATTCAAACAAATTGTTTATAGGTGTGCGGGTTGGGATGTCTTATCGTCTAAACAATGTTTTCGCCGTTGTCTCTTCAATTTCGAATTGACTAAATTCATGGTGCATGTTTTTCCTCAATGTCAACACTAAGAGAAGGAAACATTCATTGCATGAGTATGGAGTTGTCATGGTAATGGACATTTGTAAGGACTAGGGAGTTCAAGTTTGCTCCATAGGAAACACAAACGAGAATACATTACGAGCAAAATTCGCCGATTTCTAGATTTGAAACACATTTGGAGACAGGCGACAGTTGCTACGTTAGTGGTGCAAAGCGTTCTGAAGACTTTCGTGAAGCATCTCTTCGTGTAAAGGCTGTACAATGTAGATTACTCGTAATCGTTTAGTGTAACTAAGCTGCGATCGTTGTCAGGTTACTATACAGAAATGGGATGTGCGCCCTCTTCAAAACTTTTATCCAATCACAGCGCAATACTCTCTCGAAATAAGCGTGAAATATTCAGTGTACGCCTTAACGCACTGACGTAATAATATATCTGCTATATAGGACGCAAAATGTTTATTGTGGAAACGATTCGTTACTTAGGAGTCATTCCCGTTTCTTTTTGCCTACCTGTCAGAAGTGCTTTCTTACCGGCAATGTTCGAATTGCATTACCATTACGGATTATTACCTTCGAACGGGCTTAAAATAGTAATGATAATAAAAAAAAGACATCTGGTTGATCGGCACCGGCCCTAGACACTCCGATAGTGGTAAGAAAAACACGTTGTATTGCTTTTAAGTATTACTATCTTTTATCTCATTTAAAATAGTGAGCTAATATTTATAGCCATTTGTTTCAGCAAGCTGTTACTGTAAAGATCATTAATATTTGTTTTGTCATTATTCTGTTGTACTCATTTCACAGAAGCGAATGCTTTCATGTTAACAACTATACATTCAAACTTTGATTCCTTAGCAACGTATCGCATCTGCACGGCCAGCTTGCAAAACTTCTTCTCTACCTCTCAAACTTCCTGACGCACAACATGCCGACGGACCCATATACTGTACACATTCATATATCTGTATGCTACTCCATTCCTTCTGCACTGCTGGTAGAGTAAGATGAATTGACATCCCGTAGATCGTATTGTTTTTGGAGGGATGATGACGGAAAGAAACATGCTTCCTATTCATACGCGCATATTTTCATTTCGGACGACACAAGTGAATGTGTACATGCAGCATTACTGTATTGCACGTATACATAGTTATTTAGAAAATTAGCTATGGCCCAGCACTGTTAGCATTATAGGGAGTGGACCACTTTGCAATGCGCTGTGCCAAAATGCAATGAAAAACAAAACAAACAAGAAATTCAAACAAATTGTTTATAGGTGTGCGGGTTGGGATGTCTTATCGTCTAAACAATGTTTTCGCCGTTGTCTCTTCAATTTCGAATTGACTAAATTCATGGTGCATGTTTTTCCTCAATGTCAACACTAAGAGAAGGAAACATTCATTGCATGAGTATGGAGTTGTCATGGTAATGGACATTTGTAAGGACTAGGGAGTTCAAGTTTGCTCCATAGGAAACACAAACGAGAATACATTACGAGCAAAATTCGCCGATTTCTAGATTTGAAACACATTTGGAGACAGGCGACAGTTGCTACGTTAGTGGTGCAAAGCGTTCTGAAGACTTTCGTGAAGCATCTCTTCGTGTAAAGGCTGTACAATGTAGATTACTCGTAATCGTTTAGTGTAACTAAGCTGCGATCGTTGTCAGGTTACTATACAGAAATGGGATGTGCGCCCTCTTCAAAACTTTTATCCAATCACAGCGCAATACTCTCTCGAAATAAGCGTGAAATATTCAGTGTACGCCTTAACGCACTGACGTAATAATATATCTGCTATATAGGACGCAAAATGTTTATTGTGGAAACGATTCGTTACTTAGGAGTCATTCCCGTTTCTTTTTGCCTACCTGTCAGAAGTGCTTTCTTACCGGCAATGTTCGAATTGCATTACCATTACGGATTATTACCTTCGAACGGGCTTAAAATAGTAATGATAATAAAAAAAAGACATCTGGTTGATCGGCACCGGCCCTAGACACTCCGATAGTGGTAAGAAAAACACGTTGTATTGCTTTTAAGTATTACTATCTTTTATCTCATTTAAAATAGTGAGCTGATATTTATGGCCATTTGTTTCAGCAAGCTGTTACTGTAAAGATCATTAATATTTGTTTTGTCATTATTCTGTTGTACTCATTTCACAGAAGCGAATGCTTTCATGTTAACAACTATACATTCAAACTTTGATTCCTTAGCAACGTATCGCATCTGCACGGCCAGCTTGCAAAACTTCTTCTCTACCTCTCAAACTTCCTGACGCACAACATGCCGACGGACCCATATACTGTACACATTCATATATCTGTATGCTACTCCATTCCTTCTGCACTGCTGGTAGAGTAAGATGAATTGACATCCCGTAGATCGTATTGTTTTTGGAGGGATGATGACGGAAAGAAACATGCTTCCTATTCATACGCGCATATTTTCATTTCGGACAACACAAGTGAATGTGTACATGCAGCATTACTGTATTGCACGTATACATAGTTATTTAGAAAATTAGCTATGGCCCAGCACTGTTAGCATTATAGGGAGTGGACCACTTTGCAATGCGCTGTGCCAAAATGCAATGAAAAACAAAACAAACAAGAAATTCAAACAAATTGTTTATAGGTGTGCGGGTTGGGATGTCTTATCGTCTAAACAATGTTTTCGCCGTTGTCTCTTCAATTTCGAATTGACTAAATTCATGGTGCATGTTTTTCCTCAATGTCAACACTAAGAGAAGGAAACATTCATTGCATGAGTATGGAGTTGTCATGGTAATGGACATTTGTAAGGACTAGGGAGTTCAAGTTTGCTCCATAGGAAACACAAACGAGAATACATTACGAGCAAAATTCGCCGATTTCTAGATTTGAAACACATTTGGAGACAGGCGACAGTTGCTACGTTAGTGGTGCAAAGCGTTCTGAAGACTTTCGTGAAGCATCTCTTCGTGTAAAGGCTGTACAATGTAGATTACTCGTAATCGTTTAGTGTAACTAAGCTGCGATCGTTGTCAGGTTACTATACAGAAATGGGATGTGCGCCCTCTTCAAAACTTTTATCCAATCACAGCGCAATACTCTCTCGAAATAAGCGTGAAATATTCAGTGTACGCCTTAACGCACTGACGTAATAATATATCTGCTATATAGGACGCAAAATGTTTATTGTGGAAACGATTCGTTACTTAGGAGTCATTCCCGTTTCTTTTTGCCTACCTGTCAGAAGTGCTTTCTTACCGGCAATGTTCGAATTGCATTACCATTACGGATTATTACCTTCGAACGGGCTTAAAATAGTAATGATAATAAAAAAAAGACATCTGGTTGATCGGCACCGGCCCTAGACACTCCGATAGTGGTAAGAAAAACACGTTGTATTGCTTTTAAGTATTACTATCTTTTATCTCATTTAAAATAGTGAGCTGATATTTATGGCCATTTGTTTCAGCAAGCTGTTACTGTAAAGATCATTAATATTTGTTTTGTCATTATTCTGTTGTACTCATTTCACAGAAGCGAATGCTTTCATGTTAACAACTATACATTCAAACTTTGATTCCTTAGCAACGTATCGCATCTGCACGGCCAGCTTGCAAAACTTCTTCTCTACCTCTCAAACTTCCTGACGCACAACATGCCGACGGACCCATATACTGTGCACATACATATATCTGTATGCTACTCCATTCCTTCTGCACTGCTGGTAGAGTAAGATGAATTGACATCCCGTAGATCGTATTGTTTTTAGAGGGATGATGACGGAAAGAAACATGCTTCCTATTCATACGCGCATATTTTCATTTCGGACAACACAAGTGAATGTGTACATGCAGCATTACTGTATTGCACGTATGCATAGTTATTAAGAAAATTAGCTATGGCCCAGCACTGTTAGCATTATAGGGAGTGGACCACTTTGCAATGCGCTGTGCCAAAATGCAATGAAAAACAAAACAAACAAGAAATTCAAACAAATTGTTTATAGGTGTGCGGGTTGGGATGTCTTATCGTTTAAACAATGTTTTCGCCGTTGTCTCTTCAATTTCGAATTGACTAAATTCATGGTGCATGTTTTTCCTCAATGACAACACCAAGAGAAGGAAACATTCATTGCATGAGTATGGAGTTGTCATGGTAATGGACATTTGTAAGGACTAGGGAGTTCAGGTTTGCTCCATAGGAAACACAAACAAGAATACATTACGAGCAAAATTCGCCGATTTCTAGATTTGAAACACATTTGGAGACAGGCGACAGTTGCTACGTTAGTGGTGCAAAGCGTTCTGAAGACTTTCGTGAAGCATCTCTTCGTGTAAAGGCTGTACAATGTAGATTACTCGTAATCGTTTAGTGTAACTAAGCTGCGATCGTTGTCAGGTTACTATACAGAAATGGGATGTGCGCCCTCTTCAAAACTTTTATCCAATCACAGCGCAATACTCTCTCGAAATAAGCGTGAAATATTCAGTGTACGCCTTTACGCACTGACGTAATAATATATCTGCTATATAGGACGCAAAATGTCTATTGTGGAAACGATTCGTTGCTAAGGAGTCATTCCCGTTTCTTTTTGCCTACTTGTCAGAAGTGCTTTCTTACCGGCAATGTTCGAATTGCATTACCATTACGGATTATTACCTTCGAACGGGCTTACAATAGTAATGATAATAAAAAAAAAGACATCTAGTTGATCGGCACCGGCCCTAGACACTCCGATAGTGGTAAGAAAAACACATTGTATTGCTTTTAAGTGTTACTATCTTTTATCTCATTTAAAATAGTGAGCTGATATTTATGGCCATTTATTCAGCAAGCTGTTACTGTAATGTTCATTAATATTTGTTTTGTCATTATTCTGTTGTACTCATTTCGCAGAAGCGAATGCTTTCATGTTAACAACTATACATTCAAACTTTGATTCCTTAGCAACGTATCGCATCTGCACGGCCAGCTTGCAAAACTTCTTCTCTACCTCTCAAACTTCCTGACGCACAACATGCCGACGGACCCATATACTGTGCACATACATATATCTGTATGCTACTCCATTCCTTCTGCACTGCTGGTAGAGTAAGATGAATTGACATCCCGTAGATCGTATTGTTTTTAGAGGGATGATGACGGAAAGAAACATGCTTCCTATTCATACGCGCATATTTTCATTTCGGACAACACAAGTGAATGTGTACATGCAGCATTACTGTATTGCACGTATGCATAGTTATTAAGAAAATTAGCTATGGCCCAGCACTGTTAGCATTATAGGGAGTGGACCACTTTGCAATGCGCTGTGCCAAAATGCAATGAAAAACAAAACAAACAAGAAATTCAAACAAATTGTTTATAGGTGTGCGGGTTGGGATGTCTTATCGTTTAAACAATGTTTTCGCCGTTGTCTCTTCAATTTCGAATTGACTAAATTCATGGTGCATGTTTTTCCTCAATGACAACACCAAGAGAAGGAAACATTCATTGCATGAGTATGGAGTTGTCATGGTAATGGACATTTGTAAGGACTAGGGAGTTCAAGTTTGCTCCATAGGAAACACAAACAAGAATACATTACGAGCAAAATTCGCCGATTTCTAGATTTGAAACACATTTGGAGACAGGCGACAGTTGCTACGTTAGTGGTGCAAAGCGTTCTGAAGACTTTCGTGAAGCATCTCTTCGTGTAAAGGCTGTACAATGTAGATTACTCGTAATCGTTTAGTGTAACTAAGCTGCGATCGTTGTCAGGTTACTATACAGAAATGGGATGTGCGCCCTCTTCAAAACTTTTATCCAATCACAGCGCAATACTCTCTCGAAATAAGCGTGAAATATTCAGTGTACGCCTTTACGCACTGACGTAATAATATATCTGCTATATAGGACGCAAAATGTCTATTGTGGAAACGATTCGTTGCTAAGGAGTCATTCCCGTTTCTTTTTGCCTACTTGTCAGAAGTGCTTTCTTACCGGCAATGTTCGAATTGCATTACCATTACGGATTATTACCTTCGAACGGGCTTACAATAGTAATGATAATAAAAAAAAAGACATCTAGTTGATCGGCACCGGCCCTAGACACTCCGATAGTGGTAAGAAAAACACATTGTATTGCTTTTAAGTGTTACTATCTTTTATCTCATTTAAAATAGTGAGCTGATATTTATGGCCATTTATTCAGCAAGCTGTTACTGTAATGTTCATTAATATTTGTTTTGTCATTATTCTGTTGTACTCATTTCGCAGAAGCGAATGCTTTCATGTTAACAACTATACATTCAAACTTTGATTCCTTAGCAACGTATCGCATCTGCACGGCCAGCTTGCAAAACTTCTTCTCTACCTCTCAAACTTCCTGACGCACAACATGCCGACGGACCCATATACTGTGCACATACATATATCTGTATGCTACTCCATTCCTTCTGCACTGCTGGTAGAGTAAGATGAATTGACATCCCGTAGATCGTATTGTTTTTAGAGGGATGATGACGGAAAGAAACATGCTTCCTATTCATACGCGCATATTTTCATTTCGGACAACACAAGTGAATGTGTACATGCAGCATTACTGTATTGCACGTATGCATAGTTATTAAGAAAATTAGCTATGGCCCAGCACTGTTAGCATTATAGGGAGTGGACCACTTTGCAATGCGCTGTGCCAAAATGCAATGAAAAACAAAACAAACAAGAAATTCAAACAAATTGTTTATAGGTGTGCGGGTTGGGATGTCTTATCGTTTAAACAATGTTTTCGCCGTTGTCTCTTCAATTTCGAATTGACTAAATTCATGGTGCATGTTTTTCCTCAATGACAACACCAAGAGAAGGAAACATTCATTGCATGAGTATGGAGTTGTCATGGTAATGGACATTTGTAAGGACTAGGGAGTTCAAGTTTGCTCCATAGGAAACACAAACAAGAATACATTACGAGCAAAATTCGCCGATTTCTAGATTTGAAACACATTTGGAGGCAGGCGACAGTTGCTACGTTAGTGGTGCAAAGCGTTCTGAAGACTTTCGTGAAGCATCTCTTCGTGTAAAGGCTGTATAATGTAGATTACTCGTAATCTTTTAGTGTAACTAAGCTGCGATCGTTGTCAGGTTACTATACAGAAATGGGATGTGCGCCCTCTTCAAAACTTTTATCCAATCACAGCGCAATACTCTCTCGAAATAAGCGTGAAATATTCAGTGTACGCCTTAACGCACTGACGTAATAATATATCTGCTATATAGGACGCAAAATATCTATTGTAGAAACGATTCGTTGCTAAGGAGTCATTCCCGTTTCTTTTTGCCTACCTGTCAGAAGTGCTTTCTTACCGGCAATGTTCGAATTGCATTACCATTACGGATTATTACCTTCGAACGGGCTTACAATAGTAATGATAATAAAAAAAAAAGACATCTGGTTGATCTGCACCGGCCCTAGACACTCCGATAGTGGTAAGAAAAACACATTGTATTGCTTTTAAGTGTTACTATCTTTTATCTTATTCAAAATAGTGAGCTGATATTTATGGCCATTTATTTCAGCAAGCTGTTACTGTAAAGTTCATTAATATTTGTTTTGTCATTATTCTGTTGTACTCATTTCGCAGAAGCGAATGCTTTCATGTTAACAACTATACATTCAAACTTTGATTCCTTAGCAACGTATTGCATCTGCACGGCCAGCTTGCAAAACTTCTTCTTCTCTTCCTCTAAAACTTCCTGACGCACAACATGCCGACGGACCCATATACTGTGCACATACATATATCTGTATGCTACTCCATTCCTTCTGCACTGCTGGTAGAGTAAGATGAATTGACATCCCGTAGATCGTATTGTTTTTGGAGGGATGATGACGGAAAGAAACATGCTTCCTATTCATACGCGCATATTTTCATTTCGGACAACACAAGTGAATGTGTACATGCAGCATTACTGTATTGCACGTATGCATAGTTATTTAGAAAATTAGCTATGGCCCAGCACTGTTAGCATTATAGGGAGTGGACCACTTTGCAATGCGCTGTGCCAAAATGCAATCAAAAAAAAAACAAACAAGAAATTCAAATAAATTGTTTATAGGTGTGCGGGTTGGGATGTCTTATCGTCTAAACAATGTTTTCGCCGTTGTCTCTTCAATTTCGAATTGACTAAATTCATGGTGCATGTTTTTCCTTTAATGTCAACACTAAGAGAAGGAAACATTCATTGCATGAGTATGGAGTTGTCATGGTAATGGACATTTGTAAGGACTAGGGAGTTCAAGTTTGCTCCATAGGAAACACAAACAAGAATACATTACGAGCAAAATTCGCCGATTTCTAGATTTGAAACACATTTGGAGACAGGCGACAGTTGCTACGTTAGTGGTGCAAAGCGTTCTGAAGACTTTCGTGAAGCATCTCTTCGTGTAAAGGCTGTATAATGTAGATTACTCGTAATCTTTAAGTGTAACTAAGCTGCGATCGTTGTCAGGTTACTATACAGAAATGGGATGTGCGCCCTCTTCAAAACTTTTATCCAATCACAGCGCAATACTCTCTCGAAATAAGCGTGAAATATTCAGTGTACGCCTTAACGCACTGACGTAATAATATATCTGCTATATAGGACGCAAAATGTCTATTGTGGAAACGATTCTTTGCTAAGGAGTCATTCCCGTTTCTTTTTGCCTACCTGTCAGAAGTGCTTTCTTACCGGCAATGTTCGAATTGCATTACCATTACGGATTATTACCTTCGAACGGGCTTAAAATAGTAATGATAATAAAAAAAAGACATCTGGTTGATCGGCACCGGCCCTAGACACTCCGATAGTGGTAAGAAAAACACATTGTATTGCTTTTTATAGTGTTACTATCTTTTATCTCATTTAAAATAGTGAGCTAATATTTATGGCCATTTATTTAGCAAGCTGTTACTGTAAAGATCATTAATATTTGTTTTGTCATTATTCTGTTGTACTCATTTCGCAGAAGCGAATGCTTTCATGTTAACAACTATACATTCAAACTTTGATTCCTTAGCAACGTATCGCATCTGCACGGCCAGCTTGCAAAACTTCTTCTCTACCTCTCAAACTTCCTGACGCACAACATGCCGACGGACCCATATACTGTACACATTCATATATCTGTATGCTACTCCATTCCTTCTGCACTGCTGGTAGAGTAAGATGAATTGACATCCCGTAGATCGTATTGTTTTTGGAGGGATGATGACGGAAAGAAACATGCTTCCTATTCATACGCGCATATTTTCATTTCGGACAACACAAGTGAATGTGTACATGCAGCATTACTGTATTGCACGTATACATAGTTATTTAGAAAATTAGCTATGGCCCAGCACTGTTAGCATTATAGGGAGTGGACCACTTTGCAATGCGCTGTGCCAAAATGCAATGAAAAACAAAACAAACAAGAAATTCAAACAAATTGTTTATAGGTGTGCGGGTTGGGATGTCTTATCGTCTAAACAATGTTTTCGCCGTTGTCTCTTCAATTTCGAATTGACTAAATTCATGGTGCATGTTTTTCCTCAATGTCAACACTAAGAGAAGGAAACATTCATTGCATGAGTATGGAGTTGTCATGGTAATGGACATTTGTCAGGACTAGGGAGTTCAAGTTTGCTCCATAGGAAACACAAACGAGAATACATTACGAGCAAAATTCGCCGATTTCTAGATTTGAAACACATTTGGAGACAGGCGACAGTTGCTACGTTAGTGGTGCAAAGCGTTCTGAAGACTTTCGTGAAGCATCTCTTCGTGTAAAGGCTGTACAATGTAGATTACTCGTAATCGTTTAGTGTAACTAAGCTGCGATCGTTGTCAGGTTACTATACAGAAATGGGATGTGCGCCCTCTTCAAAACTTTTATCCAATCACAGCGCAATACTCTCTCGAAATAAGCGTGAAATATTCAGTGTACGCCTTAACGCACTGACGTAATAATATATCTGCTATATAGGACGCAAAATGTTTATTGTGGAAACGATTCGTTACTTAGGAGTCATTCCCGTTTCTTTTTGCCTACCTGTCAGAAGTGCTTTCTTACCGGCAATGTTCGAATTGCATTACCATTACGGATTATTACCTTCGAACGGGCTTAAAATAGTAATGATAATAAAAAAAAGACATCTGGTTGATCGGCACCGGCCCTAGACACTCCGATAGTGGTAAGAAAAACACGTTGTATTGCTTTTAAGTATTACTATCTTTTATCTCATTTAAAATAGTGAGCTGATATTTATGGCCATTTGTTTCAGCAAGCTGTTACTGTAAAGATCATTAATATTTGTTTTGTCATTATTCTGTTGTACTCATTTCACAGAAGCGAATGCTTTCATGTTAACAACTATACATTCAAACTTTGATTCCTTAGCAACGTATTGCATCTGCACGGCCAGCTTGCAAAACTTCTTCTTCTCTTCCTCTCAAACTTCCTGACGCACAACATGCCGACGGACCCATATACTGTGCACATACATATATCTGTATGCTACTCCATTCCTTCTGCACTGCTGGTAGAGTAAGATGAATTGACATCCCGTAGATCGTATTGTTTTTAGAGGGATGATGACGGAAAGAAACATGCTTCCTATTCATACGCGCATATTTTCATTTCGGACAACACAAGTGAATGTGTACATGCAGCATTACTGTATTGCACGTATGCATAGTTATTGAGAAAATTAGCTATGGCCCAGCACTGTTAGCATTATAGGGAGTGGACCACTTTGCAATGCGCTGTGCCAAAATGCAATGAAAAACAAAACAAACAAGAAATTCAAACAAATTGTTTATAGGTGTGCGGGTTGGGATGTCTTATCGTTTAAACAATGTTTTCGCCGTTGTCTCTTCAATTTCGAATTGACTAAATTCATGGTGCATGTTTTTCCTCAATGACAACACCAAGAGAAGGAAACATTCATTGCATGAGTATGGAGTTGTCATGGTAATGGACATTTGTAAGGACTAGGGAGTTCAAGTTTGCTCCATAGGAAACACAAACAAGAATACATTACGAGCAAAATTCGCCGATTTCTAGATTTGAAACACATTTGGAGGCAGGCGACAGTTGCTACGTTAGTGGTGCAAAGCGTTCTGAAGACTTTCGTGAAGCATCTCTTCGTGTAAAGGCTGTATAATGTAGATTACTCGTAATCTTTTAGTGTAACTAAGCTGCGATCGTTGTCAGGTTACTATACAGAAATGGGATGTGCGCCCTCTTCAAAACTTTTATCCAATCACAGCGCAATACTCTCTCGAAATAAGCGTGAAATATTCAGTGTACGCCTTAACGCACTGACGTAATAATATATCTGCTATATAGGACGCAAAATATCTATTGTAGAAACGATTCGTTGCTAAGGAGTCATTCCCGTTTCTTTTTGCCTACCTGTCAGAAGTGCTTTCTTACCGGCAATGTTCGAATTGCATTACCATTACGGATTATTACCTTCGAACGGGCTTACAATAGTAATGATAATGAAAAAAAAAGACATCTGGTTGATCTGCACCGGCCCTAGACACTCCGATAGTGGTAAGAAAAACACATTGTATTGCTTTTAAGTGTTACTATCTTTTATCTTATTCAAAATAGTGAGCTGATATTGATGGCCATTTATTCAGCAAGCTGTTACTGTAAAGTTCATTAATATTTGTTTTGTCATTATTCTGTTGTACTCATTTCGCAGAAGCGAATGCTTTCATGTTAACAACTATACATTCAAACTTTGATTCCTTAGCAACGTATTGCATCTGCACGGCCAGCTTGCAAAACTTCTTCTTCTCTTCCTCTCAAACTTCCTGACGCACAACATGCCGACGGACCCATATACTGTGCACATACATATATCTGTATGCTACTCCATTCCTTCTGCACTGCTGGTAGAGTAAGATGAATTGACATCCCGTAGATCGTATTGTTTTTGGAGGGATGATGACGGAAAGAAACATGCTTCCTATTCATACGCGCATATTTTCATTTCGGACAACACAAGTGAATGTGTACATGCAGCATTACTGTATTGCACGTATGCATAGTTATTAAAAAAATTAGCTATGGCCCAGCACTGTTAGCATTATAGGGAGTGGACCACTTTGCCATGCGCTGTGCCAAAATGCAATGAAAAACAAAACAAACAAGAAATTCAAACAAATTGTTTATAGGTGTGCGGGTTGGGATGTCTTATCGTCTAAACAATGTTTTCGCCGTTGTCTCTTCAATTTCGAATTGACTAAATTCATGGTGCATGTTTTTCCTCAATGAGAACACTAAGAGAAGGAAACATTCATTGCATGAGTATGGAGTTGTCATGGTAATGGACATTTGTAAGGACTGGGGAGTTCAAGTTTGCTCCATAGGAAACACAAACGAGAATACATTACGAGCAAAATTCGCCGATTTCTAGATTTGAAACACATTTGGAGACAGGCGACAGTTGCTACGTTAGTGGTGCAAAGCGTTCTGAAGACTTTCGTGAAGCATCTCTTCGTGTAAAGGCTGTACAATGTAGATTACTCGTAATCGTTTAGTGTAACTAAGCTGCGATCGTTGTCAGGTTACTATACAGAAATGGGATGTGCGCCCTCTTCAAAACTTTTATCCAATCACAGCGCAATACTCTCTCGAAATAAGCGTGAAATATTCAGTGTACGCCTTAACGCACTGACGTAATAATGTATCTGCTATATAGGACGCAAAATGTCTATTGTGGAAACGATTCGTTGCTAAGGAGTCATTCCCGTTTCTTTTTGCCTACCTGTCAGAAGTGCTTTCTTACCGGCAATGTTCGAATTGCATTACCATTACGGATTATTACCTTCGAACGGGCTTACAATAGTAATGATAATAAAAAAAAAGACATCTGGTTGATAGGCACCGGCCCTAGACACTCCGATAGTGGTAAGAAAAACACATTGTATTGCTTTTAAGTATTACTATCTTTTATCTCATTTAAAATAGTGAGCTGATATTTATGGCCATTTATTCAGCAAGCTGTTACTGTAATGTTCATTAATGTTTGTTTTGTCATTATTTTGTTGTACTCATTTTGCAGAAGCGAATGCTTTCATGTTAACAACTATACATTCAAACTTTGATTCCTTAGCAACGTATCGCATCTGCACGGCCAGCTTGCAAAACTTCTTCTCTACCTCTCAAACTTCCTGACGTACAACATGCCGACGGACCCATATACTGTACACATACATATATCTGTATGCTACTCCATTCCTTCTGCACTGCTGGTAGAGTAAGATGAATTGACATCCCGTAGATCGTATTGTTTTTGGAGGGATGATGACGGAAAGAAACATGCTTCCTATTCATACGCGTATATTTTCATTTCGGACAACAGAAGTGAATGTGTACATGCAGCATTACTGTATTGCACGTATACATAGTTATTAAGAAAATTAGCTATGGCCCAGCACTGTTAGCATTATAGGGAGTGGACCACTTTGCCATGCGCTGTGCCAAAATGCAATCAAAAACAAAACAAACAAGAAATTCAAACAAATTGTTTATAGGTGTGCGGGTTGGGATGTCTTATCGTCTAAACAATGTTTTCGCCGTTGTCTCTTCAATTTCGAATTGACTAAATTCATGGTGCATGTTTTTCCTCAATGAGAACACTAAGAGAAGGAAACATTCATTGCATGAGTATGGAGTTGTCATGGTAATGGACATTTGTAAGGACTGGGGAGTTCAAGTTTGCTCCATAGGAAACACAAACGAGAATACATTACGAGCAAAATTCGCCGATTTCTAGATTTAAAACACATTTGGAGACAGGCGACAGTTGCTACGTTAGTGGTGCAAAGCGTTCTGAAGACTTTCGTGAAGCATCTCTTCGTGTAAAGGCTGTGCAATGTAGATTACTTGTAATCGTTCAGTGTAACTAAGCTGCGATCGTTGTCAGGTTACTATACAGAAATGGGATGTGCGCCCTCTTCAAAACTTTTATCCAATCACAGCGCAATACTCTCTCGAAATAAGCGTGAAATATTCAGTGTACGCCTTAACGCACTGACGTAATAATGTATCTGCTATATAGGACGCAAAATGTCTATTGTGGAAACGATTCGTTGCTAAGGAGTCATTCCCGTTTCTTTTTGCCTACCTGTCAGAAGTGCTTTCTTACCGGCAATGTTCGAATTGCATTACCATTACGGATTATTACCTTCAAACGGGCTTACAATAGTAATGATAATAAAAAAAAAGACATCTGGTTGATCGGCACCGGCCCTAGACACTCCGATAGTGGTAAGAAAAACACATTGTATTGCTTTTAAGTGTTACTATCTTTTATCTCATTTAAAATAGTGAGCTGATATTTATGGCCATTTATTCAGCAAGCTGTTACTGTAATGTTCATTAATGTTTGTTTTGTCATTATTCTGTTGTACTCATTTTGCAGAAGCGAATGCTTTCATGTTAACAACTATACATTCAAACTTTGATTCCTTAGCAACGTATTGCATCTGCACGGCCAGCTTGCAAAACTTCTTCTCTACCTCTCAAACTTCCTGACGTACAACATGCCGACGGACCCATATACTGTACACATACATATATCTGTATGCTACTCCATTCCTTCTGCACTGCTGGTAGAGTAAGATGAATTGACATCCCGTAGATCGTATTGTTTTTGGAGGGATGATGACGGAAAGAAACATGCTTCCTATTCATACGCGTATATTTTCATTTCGGACAACAGAAGTGAATGTGTACATGCAGCATTACTGTATTGCACGTATACATAGTTATTAAGAAAAATAGCTATGGCCCAGCACTGTTAGCATTATAGGGACTGGACCACTTTGCAATGCGCTGTGCCAAAATGCAATCAAAAACAAAACAAACAAGAAATTCAAACAAATTGTTTATAGGTGTGCGGGTTGGGATGTCTTATCGTCTAAACAATGTTTTCGCCGTTGTCTCTTCAATTTCGAATTGACTAAATTCATGGTGCATGTTTTTCCTCAATGTCAACACTAAGAGAAGGAAACATTCATTGCATGAGTATGGAGTTGTCATGGTAATGGACATTTGTAAGGACTAGGGAGTTCAAGTTTGCTCCATAGGAAACACAAACAAGAATACATTACGAGCAAATTTCGCCGATTTCTAGATTTGAAACACATTTGGAGACAGGCGACAGTTGCTACGTTAGTGGTGCAAAGCGTTCTGAAGACTTTCGTGAAGCATCTCTTCGTGTAAAGGCTGTACAATGTAGATTACTCGTAATCGTTTAGTGTAACTACGCTGCGATCGTTGTCAGGTTACTATACAGAAATGGGATGTGCGCCCTCTTTAAAACTTTTATCCAATCACAGCGCAATACTCTCTCGAAATAAGCGTGAAATATTCAGTGTACGCCTTAACGCACTGACGTAAAAATATATCTGCTATATAGGACGCAAAATGTCTATTGTGGAAACGATTCGTTGCTAAGGAGTCATTCCCGTTTCTTTTTTCCTACTTGTCAGAAGTGCTTTCTTACCGGCAATGTTCGAATTGCATTACCATAACGTATTATTACCTTCGAACGGGCTTACAATAGTAATGATAATAAAAAAAAGACATCTGGTTGTTTGGCACCGGCCCTAGACACTCCGATAGTGGTAAGAAAAACACATTGTATTGCTTTTAAGTATTACTATCTTTTATCTCATTTAAAATAGTGAGCTGATATTTATGTCCATTTATTCAGCAAGCTGTTGCTGTAAAGATAACTGATATTTGTTTTCTCATTATTCTGTTGTACTCATTTCGCAGAAGCGAATGCTTTCATGTTAACAACTATACATTCAAACTTTGATTCCTTAGCAACGTATTGCATCTACACGGTCAGCTTGCAAACTTCTTCTCTACCTCTCAAACTTCCTGACGTACAACATGCCGACGGACCCATAAACTGTGCATATACATAAATCTGTATGCTACTCCATTCCTTCCGCACTGCTGGTAGAGTAAGATGAATTGACATCCCGTAGATCGTATTGTTTTTAGAGGGATGATGACGGAAAGAAATATGCTTCCTATTCATACGCGCATATTTTCATTTCGGACAACACAAGTGAAGGTGTACATGCAGCACTACTGTATTGCACGTATGCATAGTTATTAAGAAAAATAGCTATGGCCCAGCACTGTTAGCAATATAGGGACTGGACCACTTTGCAATGCGCTGTGCCAAAATGCAATGAAAAACAAAACAAACAAGAAATTCAAACAAATTGGTTATAGGTGTGCGGGTTGGGATGTCTTATCGTCTAAACAATGTTTTCGCCGTTGTCTCTTCAATTTCGAATTGACTAAATTCATGGTGCATGTTTTTCCTCAATGTCAACACTAAGAGAAGGAAACATTCATTGCATGATTATGGAGTTGTCATGGTAATGGACATTTGTAAGGACTAGGGAGTTCAAGTTTGCTCCATAGGAAACACAAACAAGAATACATTACGAGCAAATTTCGCCGATTTCTAGATTTGAAACACATTTGGAGACAGGCGACAGTTGCTACGTTAGTGGTGCAAAGCGTTCTGAAGACTTTCGTGAAGCATCTCTTCGTGTAAAGGCTGTACAATGTAGATTACTCGTAATCGTTTAGTGTAACTAAGCTGCGATCGTTGTCAGGTTACTATACAGAAATGGGATGTGCGCCCTCTTCAAAACTTTTATCCAATCACAGCGCAATACTCTCTCGAAATAAGCGTGAAATATTCAGTGTACGCCTTAACGCACTGACGTAATAATGTATCTGCTATATAGGACGCAAAATGTCTATTGTGGAAACGATTCGTTGCTAAGGAGTCATTCCCGTTTCTTTTTGCCTACCTGTCAGAAGTGCTTTCTTACCGGCAATGTTCGAATTGCATTACCATTACGGATTATTACCTTCGAACGGGCTTACAATAGTAATGATAATAAAAAAAAAGACATCTGGTTGATCTGCACCGGCCCTAGACACTCCGAAAGTGGTAAGAAAAACACATTGTATTGCTTTTAAGTATTACTATCTTTTATCTCATTTAAAATAGTGAGCTGATATTTATGGCCATTTATTCAGCAAGCTGTTACTGTAAAGATCATTAATATTTGTTTTCTCATTATTCTGTCGTACTCATTTTGCAGAAACGAATGCTTTCATGTTAACAACTATACATTCAAACTTTGATTCCTTAGCAACGTATTGCATCTACACGGTCAGCTTGCAAACTTCTTCTCTACCTCTCAAACTTCCTGACGTACAACATGCCAACGGACCCATAAACTGTGCATATACATATATCTGTATGCTACACCATTCCTTCTGCACTGCTGGTAGAGTAAGATGAATTGACATCCCGTAGATGGTATTGTTTTTAGAGGGATGATGACGGAAAGAAACATGCTTCCTATTCATACGCGCATATTTTCATTTCGGACAACACAAGTGAATGTGTACATGCAGCACTACTGTATTGCACATATGCATAGTTATTAAGAAAAATAGCTATGGCCCAGCACTGTTAGCAATATAGGAACTGGACCACTTTGCAATGCGCTGTGCCAAAATGCAATGAAAAACGAAACAAACAAGAAATTCAAACAAATTGTTTATAGGTGTGCGGGTTGGGATGTCTTATCGTCTAAACAATGTTTTCGCCGTTGTCTCTTCAATTTCAAATTGACTAAATTCATGGTGCATGTTTTTCCTCAATGACAACACCAAGAGAAGGAAACATTCATTGCATGAGTATGGAGTTGTCATGGTAATGGACATTTGTAAGGACTAGGGAGTTCAAGTTTGCTCCATAGGAAACACAAACAAGAATACATTACGAGCAAAATTCGCCGATTTCTAGATTTGAAACACATTTGGAGGCAGGCGACAGTTGCTACGTTAGTGGTGCAAAGCGTTCTGAAGACTTTCGTGAAGCATCTCTTCGTGTAAAGGCTGTATAATGTAGATTACTCGTAATCTTTTAGTGTAACTAAGCTGCGATCGTTGTCAGGTTACTATACAGAAATGGGATGTGCGCCCTCTTCAAAACTTTTATCCAATCACAGCGCAATACTCTCTCGAAATAAGCGTGAAATATTCAGTGTACGCCTTAACGCACTGACGTAATAATATATCTGCTATATAGGACGCAAAATATCTATTGTGGAAACGATTCGTTGCTAAGGAGTCATTCCCGTTTCTTTTTGCCTACTTGTCAGAAGTGCTTTCTTACTGGCAATGTTCGAATTGCATTACCATTACGTATTATTACCTTTGAACGGGCTTACAATAGTAATGATAATAAAAAAAAAGACATCTGGTTGATCGGCACCGGCCCTAGACACTCCGATAGTGGTAAGAAAAACACGTTGTATTGCTTTTAAGTATTACTATCTTTTATCTCATTTAAAATAGTGAGCTGATATTTATGGCCATTTATTTCAGCAAGCTGTTACTGTAAAGATCATTAATATTTGTTTTGTCATTATTCTGTTGTACTCATTTCGCAGAAGCGAATACTTTCATGTTAACAACTATACATTCAAACTTTGATTCCTTAGCAACGTATCGCATCTGCACGGCCAGCTTGCAAAACTTCTTCTCTACCTCTCAAACTTCCTGACGCACAACATGCCGACGGACCCATATACTGTGCACATACATATATCTGTATGCTACTCCATTCCTTCTGCACTGCTGGTAGAGTAAGATGAATTGACATCCCGTAGATCGTATTGTTTTTGGAGGGATGATGACGGAAAGAAACATGCTTCCTATTCATACGCGCATATTTTCATTTCGGACAACACAAGTGAATGTGTACATGCAGCATTACTGTATTGCACGTATGCATAGTTATTAAGAAAATTAGCTATGGCCCAGCACTGTTAGCATTATAGGGAGTGGACCACTTTGCAATGCGCTGTGCCAAAATGCAATGAAAAACAAAACAAACAAGAAATTCAAACAAATTGTTTATAGGTGTGCGGGTTGGGATGTCTTATCGTTTAAACAATGTTTTCGCCGTTGTCTCTTCAATTTCGAATTGACTAAATTCATGGTGCATGTTTTTCCTCAATGACAACACCAAGAGAAGGAAACATTCATTGCATGAGTATGGAGTTGTCATGGTAATGGACATTTGTAAGGACTAGGGAGTTCAAGTTTGCTCCATAGGAAACACAAACAAGAATACATTACGAGCAAAATTCGCCGATTTCTAGATTTGAAACACATTTGGAGGCAGGCGACAGTTGCTACGTTAGTGGTGCAAAGCGTTCTGAAGACTTTCGTGAAGCATCTCTTCGTGTAAAGGCTGTATAATGTAGATTACTCGTAATCTTTTAGTGTAACTAAGCTGCGATCGTTGTCAGGTTACTATACAGAAATGGGATGTGCGCCCTCTTCAAAACTTTTATCCAATCACAGCGCAATACTCTCTCGAAATAAGCGTGAAATATTCAGTGTACGCCTTAACGCACTGACGTAATAATATATCTGCTATATAGGACGCAAAATATCTATTGTAGAAACGATTCGTTGCTAAGGAGTCATTCCCGTTTCTTTTTGCCTACCTGTCAGAAGTGCTTTCTTACCGGCAATGTTCGAATTGCATTACCATTACGGATTATTACCTTCGAACGGGCTTACAATAGTAATGATAATAAAAAAAAAGACATCTGGTTGATCTGCACCGGCCCTAGACACTCCGATAGTGGTAAGAAAAACACATTGTATTGCTTTTAAGTGTTACTATCTTTTATCTCATTCAAAATAGTGAGCTGATATTTATGGCCATTTATTCAGCAAGCTGTTACTGTAAAGTTCATTAATATTTGTTTTGTCATTATTCTGTTGTACTCATTTCGCAGAAGCGAATGCTTTCATGTTAACAACTATACATTCAAACTTTGATTCCTTAGCAACGTATTGCATCTGCACGGCCAGCTTGCAAAACTTCTTCTTCTCTACCTCTCAAACTTCCTGACGCACAACATGCCGACGGACCCATATACTGTGCACATACATATATCTGTATGCTACTCCATTCCTTCTGCACTGCTGGTAGAGTAAGATGAATTGACATCCCGTAGATCGTATTGTTTTTGGAGGGATGATGACGGAAAGAAACATGCTTCCTATTCATACGCGCATATTTTCATTTCGGACAACACAAGTGAATGTGTACATGCAGCATTACTGTATTGCACGTATGCATAGTTATTAAGAAAATTAGCTGTGGCCCAGCACTGTTAGCATTATAGGGAGTGGACCACTTTGCAATGCGCTGTGCCAAAATGCAATGAAAAACAAAACAAACAAGAAATTCAAACAAATTGTTTATAGGTGTGCGGGTTGGGATGTCTTATCGTCTAAACAATGTTTTCGCCGTTGTCTCTTCAATTTCGAATTGACTAAATTCATGGTGCATGTTTTTCCTCAATGTCAACACTAAGAGAAGGAAACATTCATTGCATGAGTATGGAGTTGTCATGGTAATGGACATTTGTAAGGACTAGGGAGTTCAAGTTTGCTCCATAGGAAACACAAACGAGAATACATTACGAGCAAAATTCGCCGATTTCTAGATTTGAAACACATTTGGAGACAGGCGACAGTTGCTACGTTAGTGGTGCAAAGCGTTCTGAAGACTTTCGTGAAGCATCTCTTCGTGTAAAGGCTGTACAATGTAGATTACTCGTAATCGTTTAGTGTAACTAAGCTGCGATCGTTGTCAGGTTACTATACAGAAATGGGATGTGCGCCCTCTTCAAAACTTTTATCCAATCACAGCGCAATACTCTCTCGAAATAAGCGTGAAATATTCAGTGTACGCCTTAACGCACTGACGTAATAATATATCTGCTATATAGGACGCAAAATGTCTATTGTGGAAACGATTCGTTACTAAGGAGTCATTCCCGTTTCTTTTTGCCTACCTGTCAGAAGTGCTTTCTTACCGGCAATGTTCGAATTGCATTACCATTACGGATTATTACCTTCGAACGGGCTTAAAATAGTAATGATAATAAAAAAAAAGACATCTGGTTGATCGGCACCGGCCCTAGACACTCCGATAGTGGTAAGAAAAACACATTGTATTGCTTTTAAGTATTAGTATCTTTTATCTCATTTAAAATAGTGAGCTGATATTTATGGCCATTTATTCAGCAAGCTGTTACTGTAAAGATAACTGATATTTGTTTTGTCATTATTCTGTTGTACTCATTTCGCAGAAGCGAATGCTTTCATGTTAACAACTATACATTCAAACTTTGATTCCTTAGCAACGTATTGCATCTACACGGTCAGCTTGCAAACTTCGTCTCTACCTCTCAAACTTCCTGACGTACAACATGCCGACGGACCCATAAACTGTGCACATACATATATCTGTATGCTACTCCATTCCTTCTGCACTGCTGGTAGAGTAAGATGAATTGACATCCCGTAGATGGTATTGTTTTTAGAGGGATGATGACGGAAAGAAACATGCTTCCTATTCATACGCGCATATTTTCATTTCGGACAACACAAGTGAATGTGTACATGCAGCATTCCTGTATTGCACGTATGCATAGTTATTTAGAAAATTAGCTATGGCCCAGCACTGTTAGCATTATAGGGAGTGGACCACTTTGCAATGCGCTGTGCCAAAATGCAATGAAAAACAAAACAAACAAGAAATTCAAACAAATTGTTTATAGGTGTGCGGGTTGGGATGTCTTATCGTTTAAACAATGTTTTCGCCGTTGTCTCTTCAATTTCGAATTGACTAAATTCATGGTGCATGTTTTTCCTCAATGACAACACCAAGAGAAGGAAACATTCATTGCATGAGTATGGAGTTGTCATGGTAATGGACATTTGTAAGGACTAGGGAGTTCAAGTTTGCTCCATAGGAAACACAAACAAGAATACATTACGAGCAAAATTCGCCGATTTCTAGATTTGAAACACATTTGGAGGCAGGCGACAGTTGCTACGTTAGTGGTGCAAAGCGTTCTGAAGACTTTCGTGAAGCATCTCTTCGTGTAAAGGCTGTATAATGTAGATTACTCGTAATCTTTTAGTGTAACTAAGCTGCGATCGTTGTCAGGTTACTATACAGAAATGGGATGTGCGCCCTCTTCAAAACTTTTATCCAATCACAGCGCAATACTCTCTCGAAATAAGCGTGAAATATTCAGTGTACGCCTTAACGCACTGACGTAATAATATATCTGCTATATAGGACGCAAAATATCTATTGTAGAAACGATTCGTTGCTAAGGAGTCATTCCCGTTTCTTTTTGCCTACCTGTCAGAAGTGCTTTCTTACCGGCAATGTTCGAATTGCATTACCATTACGGATTATTACCTTCGAACGGGCTTACAATAGTAATGATAATAAAAAAAAAGACATCTGGTTGATCTGCACCGGCCCTAGACACTCCGATAGTGGTAAGAAAAACACATTGTATTGCTTTTAAGTGTTACTATCTTTTATCTCATTCAAAATAGTGAGCTGATATTTATGGCCATTTATTCAGCAAGCTGTTACTGTAAAGTTCATTAATATTTGTTTTGTCATTATTCTGTTGTACTCATTTCGCAGAAGCGAATGCTTTCATGTTAACAACTATACATTCAAACTTTGATTCCTTAGCAACGTATTGCATCTGCACGGCCAGCTTGCAAAACTTCTTCTTCTCTACCTCTCAAACTTCCTGACGCACAACATGCCGACGGACCCATATACTGTGCACATACATATATCTGTATGCTACTCCATTCCTTCTGCACTGCTGGTAGAGTAAGATGAATTGACATCCCGTAGATCGTATTGTTTTTGGAGGGATGATGACGGAAAGAAACATGCTTCCTATTCATACGCGCATATTTTCATTTCGGACAACACAAGTGAATGTGTACATGCAGCATTACTGTATTGCACGTATGCATAGTTATTAAGAAAATTAGCTGTGGCCCAGCACTGTTAGCATTATAGGGAGTGGACCACTTTGCAATGCGCTGTGCCAAAATGCAATGAAAAACAAAACAAACAAGAAATTCAAACAAATTGTTTATAGGTGTGCGGGTTGGGATGTCTTATCGTCTAAACAATGTTTTCGCCGTTGTCTCTTCAATTTCGAATTGACTAAATTCATGGTGCATGTTTTTCCTCAATGTCAACACTAAGAGAAGGAAACATTCATTGCATGAGTATGGAGTTGTCATGGTAATGGACATTTGTAAGGACTAGGGAGTTCAAGTTTGCTCCATAGGAAACACAAACGAGAATACATTACGAGCAAAATTCGCCGATTTCTAGATTTGAAACACATTTGGAGACAGGCGACAGTTGCTACGTTAGTGGTGCAAAGCGTTCTGAAGACTTTCGTGAAGCATCTCTTCGTGTAAAGGCTGTACAATGTAGATTACTCGTAATCGTTTAGTGTAACTAAGCTGCGATCGTTGTCAGGTTACTATACAGAAATGGGATGTGCGCCCTCTTCAAAACTTTTATCCAATCACAGCGCAATACTCTCTCGAAATAAGCGTGAAATATTCAGTGTACGCCTTAACGCACTGACGTAATAATATATCTGCTATATAGGACGCAAAATGTCTATTGTGGAAACGATTCGTTACTAAGGAGTCATTCCCGTTTCTTTTTGCCTACCTGTCAGAAGTGCTTTCTTACCGGCAATGTTCGAATTGCATTACCATTACGGATTATTACCTTCGAACGGGCTTAAAATAGTAATGATAATAAAAAAAAAGACATCTGGTTGATCGGCACCGGCCCTAGACACTCCGATAGTGGTAAGAAAAACACATTGTATTGCTTTTAAGTATTAGTATCTTTTATCTCATTTAAAATAGTGAGCTGATATTTATGGCCATTTATTCAGCAAGCTGTTACTGTAAAGATAACTGATATTTGTTTTGTCATTATTCTGTTGTACTCATTTCGCAGAAGCGAATGCTTTCATGTTAACAACTATACATTCAAACTTTGATTCCTTAGCAACGTATTGCATCTACACGGTCAGCTTGCAAACTTCGTCTCTACCTCTCAAACTTCCTGACGTACAACATGCCGACGGACCCATAAACTGTGCACATACATATATCTGTATGCTACTCCATTCCTTCTGCACTGCTGGTAGAGTAAGATGAATTGACATCCCGTAGATGGTATTGTTTTTAGAGGGATGATGACGGAAAGAAACATGCTTCCTATTCATACGCGCATATTTTCATTTCGGACAACACAAGTGAATGTGTACATGCAGCATTCCTGTATTGCACGTATGCATAGTTATTTAGAAAATTAGCTATGGCCCAGCACTGTTAGCATTATAGGGAGTGGACCACTTTGCAATGCGCTGTGCCAAAATGCAATGAAAAACAAAACAAACAAGAAATTCAAACAAATTGTTTATAGGTGTGCGGGTTGGGATGTCTTATCGTTTAAACAATGTTTTCGCCGTTGTCTCTTCAATTTCGAATTGACTAAATTCATGGTGCATGTTTTTCCTCAATGACAACACCAAGAGAAGGAAACATTCATTGCATGAGTATGGAGTTGTCATGGTAATGGACATTTGTAAGGACTAGGGAGTTCAAGTTTGCTCCATAGGAAACACAAACAAGAATACATTACGAGCAAAATTCGCCGATTTCTAGATTTGAAACACATTTGGAGGCAGGCGACAGTTGCTACGTTAGTGGTGCAAAGCGTTCTGAAGACTTTCGTGAAGCATCTCTTCGTGTAAAGGCTGTATAATGTAGATTACTCGTAATCTTTTAGTGTAACTAAGCTGCGATCGTTGTCAGGTTACTATACAGAAATGGGATGTGCGCCCTCTTCAAAACTTTTATCCAATCACAGCGCAATACTCTCTCGAAATAAGCGTGAAATATTCAGTGTACGCCTTAACGCACTGACGTAATAATATATCTGCTATATAGGACGCAAAATGTCTATTGTGGAAGCGATTCGTTGCTAAGGAGTCATTCCCGTTTCTTTTTGCCTACTTGTCAGAAGTGCTTTCTTACTGGCAATGTTCGAATTGCATTACCATTACGTATTATTACCTTTGAACGGGCTTACAATAGTAATGATAATAAAAAAAAAAGACATCTGGTTGATCGGCACCGGCCCTAGACACTCCGATAGTGGTAAGCAAAACACATTGTATTGCTTTTAAGTGTTACTATCTTTTATCTCATTTAAAATAGTGAGCTGATATTTATGGCCATTTATTCAGCAAGCTGTTACTGTAATGTTCATTGATATTTGTTTTCTCATTATTCTGTTGTACTCATTTCGCAGAAGCAAATGCATTCATGTTAACAACTATACATTCAAACTTTGATTCCTTAGCAACGTATTGCATCTACACGGTCAGCTTGCAAAACTTCTTCTCTACCTCTCAAACTTCCTGACGTACAACATGCCGACGGACCCATATACTGTACACATACATATATCTGTATGCTACTCCATTCCTTCTGCACTGCTGGTAGAGTAAGTTGAATTGACATCCCGTAGATCGTATTGTTTTTGGAGGGATGATGACGGAAAGAAACATGCTTCCTATTCATACGCGCATATTTTCATTTCGGACAACACAAGTGAATGTGTACATGTAGCATTACTGTATTGCACGTATGCATAGTTATTAAGAAAATTAGCTATGGCCCAGCACTGTTAGCATTATAGGGAGTGGACCACTTTGCAATGCGCTGTGCCAAAATGCAATGAAAAACAAAACAAACAAGAAATTTAAACAAATTGTTTATAGGTGTGCGGGTTGGGATGTCTTATCGTTTAAACAATGTTTTCGCCGTTGTCTCTTCAATTTCGAATTGACTAAATTCATGGTGCATGTTTTTCCTCAATGACAACACTAAGAGAAGGAAACATTCATTGCATGAGTATGGAGTTGTCATGGTAATGGACATTTGTAAGGACTAGGGAGTTCAAGTTTGCTCCATAGGAAACACAAACAAGAATACATTACGAGCAAAATTCGCCGATTTCTAGATTTGAAACACATTTGGAGACAGGCGACAGTTGCTACGTTAGTGGTGCAAAGCGTTCTGAAGACTTTCGTGAAGCATCTCTTCGTGTAAAGGCTGTACAATGTAGATTACTCGTAATCTTTTAGTGTAACTAAGCTGCGATCGTTGTCAGGTTACTATACAGAACTGGGATGTGCGCCCTCTTCAAAACTTTTATCCAATCACAGCGCAATACTCTCTCGAAATAAGCGTGAATTATTCAGTGTACGCCTTAACGCACTGACGTAATAATATATCTGCTATATAGGACGCAAAATGTCGATTGTGGAAACGATTCGTTGCTAAGGAGTCATTCCCGTTTCTTTTTGCCTACCTGTCAGAAGTGCTTTCTTACCAGGAATGTTCGAATTGCATTACCATTACGGATTATTACCTTCGAACGGGCTTACAATAGTAATGATAATAAAAAAAAAAGACATCTGGTTGATCGGCACCGGCCCTAGACACTCCGATAGTGGTAAGCAAAACACATTGTATTGCTTTTAAGTGTTACTATCTTTTATCTCATTTAAAATAGTGAGCTGATATTTATGGCCATTTATTCAGCAAGCTGTTACTGTAATGTTCATTGATATTTGTTTTCTCATTATTCTGTTGTACTCATTTCGCAGAAGCAAATGCATTCATGTTAACAACTATACATTCAAACTTTGATTCCTTAGCAACGTATTGCATCTACACGGTCAGCTTGCAAAACTTCTTCTCTACCTCTCAAACTTCCTGACGTACAACATGCCGACGGACCCATATACTGTACACATACATATATCTGTATGCTACTCCATTCCTTCTGCACTGCTGGTAGAGTAAGTTGAATTGACATCCCGTAGATCGTATTGTTTTTGGAGGGATGATGACGGAAAGAAACATGCTTCCTATTCATACGCGCATATTTTCATTTCGGACAACACAAGTGAATGTGTACATGTAGCATTACTGTATTGCACGTATGCATAGTTATTAAGAAAATTAGCTATGGCCCAACACTGTTAGCATTATAGGGAGTGGACCACTTTGCAATGCGCTGTGCCAAAATGCAATCAAAAACAAAACAAACAAGAAATTTAAACAAATTGTTTATAGGTGTGCGGGTTGGGATGTCTTATCGTTTAAACAATGTTTTCGCCGTTGTCTCTTCAATTTCGAATTGACTAAATTCATGGTGCATGTTTTTCCTCAATGACAACACTAAGAGAAGGAAACATTCATTGCATGAGTATGGAGTTGTCATGGTAATGGACATTTGTAAGGACTAGGGAGTTCAAGTTTGCTCCATAGGAAACACAAACAAGAATACATTACGAGCAAAATTCGCCGATTTCTAGATTTGAAACACATTTGGAGACAGGCGACAGTTGCTACGTTAGTGGTGCAAAGCGTTCTGAAGACTTTCGTGAAGCATCTCTTCGTGTAAAGGCTGTACAATGTAGATTACTCGTAATCTTTTAGTGTAACTAAGCTGCGATCGTTGTCAGGTTACTATACAGAAATGGGATGTGCGCCCTCTTCAAAACTTTTATCCAATCACAGCGCAATACTCTCTCGAAATAAGCGTGAAATATTCAGTGTACGCCTGAACGCACTGACGTAATAATATATGTTATATAGGACGCAAAATGTCTATTGTGGAAACGATTCGTTGCTAAGGAGTCATTCCCGTTTCTTTTTGCCTACTTGTCAGAAGTGCATTCGTACCGGTACTGTTGGAATTACATTACCATTAAGGATTATTACTTTTGAACGGGGTTACCATAGTAATAAAAATAAATAAAAAAAAAAACATCTGCCTGATCGGCACCGGCCCTAGACACTCCGATAGTGGTAAGAAAAACATTTAATTGCTTTTAAGTATTACTGTCTTTTATCCCATTGAAAATAGCGAGCTGATATTTTCATTCAGCAAGCTGTTGCTGTAAAGTTCATTGATATTTGTTTTCTCATTATTCTGTTGTGCTCATTTCGCAGAAGCGAATGCATTAATTTTAACAACTTTGTCGTTCTAATTCAAATTTAAAAAAAATGAAAATAAACTCTATATTTCAATGTCAATCACTTTGAGCCCCTAACATTTAGAGGTCATCCGAAGCGGAATTGAATGTACTTGATTTTTTACGCATTACATTGACATGCGCAGAACATTTTGACTATATTTCAACGGGAATAGCTTTTCCTTCGTATACAGAAGGCCTATACGTAAAAAAATGACAATTTGTTTTCTACAAAATTAATATGAAATCTCCCCTTCACTCCCATCTGGCTCTAAATAGATGTATATTCCAAAGGTTATGTGTGGATAGCGATGCCCATGTGTACCATTGTCAATTATTCATTTTAGCCCCTTGGTTAAATATTAATACGTGATCGATACTGAACAAACGTCGCGATATCACAGAATGCGAATTTATGGGGACCTTTATACTTTGCACCTCGTTTTCATCCACGTTCGTCGCATTGTAAGTCGTACCGATTGTATGTACAATATTTCATTGCCCCACGCAGTGTGATATTTCCGTGACGGTGAGGCGTATTTTGTTTTGGGTTAATGTTCAGCCATATTTGGTTCACGTCATTGAACTATTCTGTGAAACGTGTAAGCCGCGATTCGTTCATGCAGATAGAGACCGAACCGCAAACACTATCCTTTTCGTTGTAATCAATTGCATATCGATATCACTGACGATGTCCGACAGGCACCCGCAAGTCCAGGACGACCAGGACCCTTGCTGCAGCAGCGTCCAAACCGGGAGCAGAGAAATCACCGCCAAGCTGGTGGCTATGTCTTGGCCTAAGAAGGTCAGCTTTCTGAGCGTGGTGCTAGCCCTGTTGTCTGTGTCTACAGCCCTCTGTGTTATGTTCTATCGTTTGGAGGCGACGACCTTGATCCTGGGGATCGACGACCAGAGACTCTTGATGACCGGGACGGGAGATTTCTCGGCGCTGTTCTGTTCCAGCTACGACCTCGACGTCAGTACTCTGAGAGCCGAGACAGCCATATCCGACACGGCGGAAGCGTCATCATCAGAACGGGTGAGCGCGTCTATACTGACAGGGAAACCGGCGCACCACCAATCCAGTTTAACCAGGAGCTACGA
This sequence comes from Arbacia lixula, assembly GCA_963669155.1. NCBI lineage: Eukaryota > Metazoa > Echinodermata > Echinoidea > Arbacioida > Arbaciidae > Arbacia > Arbacia lixula. The sequence continues at coordinate 20,027,865 of OZ022579.1, read as the reverse complement.
AATGGAGCTCGTGTCAGACTCAGACTACCAATTTTGGGCGTATTACCTGGAAAATCATGCCCGTGTAGATATCACAGTAACATGTCAATCAAACTCACACATTGAGATGCATATCATACAAGGTGAGAACGATTTGTTCGATTGGATTGCTGATTCGAAGCGTGACAGGGACTGTTCAGACTGCATTTTCCTATCACATACGTTCTCGTGCTCTGGGTCTACGTCATCAAGCTCAACGTATTCATTCCCCACAACGTCCTCCCAGCATGCGCAGGAATATGCGTTCGTTTTCCAGGCTACAACCACGACTAGCAGTGAGCATCTCAATGCCAGCGTTATGTTCCTACTTCATCGCCCGGTATATACTTACAGCCAAAGAGAAGTGGTGTCGGAATGCCAAAGTGTACCCCTCTGCGTGCTCTCTGTTCCCAACAACGCGCGGTATCTCATCATGGAAATGCCTGGCAAGTCCACGGTGTCCTCCGTTGCTATAACAACGGGATGCAGCCCGAAAGCTGAGATGTACGTTACGTTTTTTTTCATCTTCCCCATCGCTCTGTTGCTCATCCTCGCCGGACTAGTCGTCACCCTTAAAAAATGCCATGATGACGTCATGCGTGACACGCAGAACGCGGATAATGCGCGTGGCATGCAGCTCTTAGCGTCGACGTCGCCTCCTCAACGACCGCCGTCGACGTCCGCGTCGCATCGCCACGTGTCACGGAGCCAGCACTTTACCACGGCGCCTCACCCGCATCGGCTTCTGCTCATCGACCACGACCAGCTAGATAGCGAGACGACCCCGGCAGACCCAGCGGTGAGACCACCACCCGAGTACAATACGATTGCCATCACGTCGACGTCTCACCCCCCACGAGTAGACGCTCAGTCCGTCTTTGAACAGTTTGCTACCACGCCGCCACCTGATTATAGCAACGTTGTACAACCAAGTGACAACGACCATGATGATTTAAGGACTGCACGTAGCTTTTGATTGTTGCTTTTTGAAATGAGAAAAAAAAAATAACGCATATTTTACTCCACCAATTACGAAGTCCACCCACACTGTCACCCCCTCCCCTCCCCCCCCCCCTCCCAACCCACTCCCCTACCAGCCGCCCATGTTTCGTTAAGACGAAATAAGTGGGGGTTTCATCTTAAACATGGATGGAATAACTTCCAATATTGATGAACGTTATATGCATGTTTGCTTTTTGTAACAAGTCATGAAAGCATACACTGAAGGGAGGTGTGTGTGTGTATGTGTGTGTGTGTGTGTGTGTGTGTGTGTGTGTGTGTGTGTGTGTGTGTGTGTGTGTGTGTGTGTGTGTGTGTGTGTGTGTGTGTGTGTGTGTGTGTATGTGAGTGTGTGTTGGAAAACAGAAATATCGGAGAAGCAATTCGACTAATAGACGATATGATTTTTCATTATTTGAGCCATATAGGTTGCTATTTTAATTGTTGATTTTGAGAAGGCCTTCGACTCGGTCTCGTTTCCTTAACTGTTTTGAAATGCTTTGGCTTCGGCCCTTTTTGTTCTTGCATAAAAACTTGTTATAATGATATAAGTAGTTGCGGTGATGTATCGTGCGGTTATGATTTTAATAGCCGAGCGGCAGCCTTTTTATAGACTACGACATGTGTTCGTCAGCGATACGCTGCCGCGCGCTATGCGTAAGCTAGGCTATCGTAGGGCATACGTTGTGTACGCCAGCAATACGCTAAGCATTCATTGGAATACGTTGCTTATAAGTTAACGAAGCGTTCGATATAAGTTACTACACTAATACGTTATGTATACGTCCAAGTCGTTATGAATACGCTAAGTATACGCCCAGAGTTGAAAAAAAAAATCAAAGTTCAGCGTATGCCGACGTTTTAGAGAAATTTTGATACGTCAGGCATACGCTGTCTAAAACGCCAAGGTGTGAAACCACCATTATCTAAATTGATTCATGTGTCGTCATCCTCTGTTGTTCCAAAATGGCTTTTCGATGGAATTTAAAAAGTTTGTTTTGACTTTGTCTGGAAAGGTAAAGATCGCATTAAACGAGCCATTTTGTATCAGGATTACAAAGACGGTGGTTTGAGGATGATGAATTTTGAATTGTTTGTTAAAACTCAAAGGGTAATGTTGGTAAAAAGACTTTTGCACGGAGAACGGAGTATGAGTTGGAAATTTTACTTTGATCACAGCTTCAGATCAGTAGAAGGTAGGATTATCTTTCTCTGCAACTATGAGACAAGAAAAACTTAGAAATGTTAGCAGCTTGGCAAGATTTATGTAACTGCAGGAAATTTGAAGCAGGAGGAATTAATCCGATAATATATAAAAACAAAGATTTTTTTATTGAAAGGGGAAATGGTGTTTAATATAGAACTATTAATAGGCATAATGTTTATCATTTAGAACATTTGATAAAAAAAATCTATAAGGCCAATTAATTATTTTCAGAGTTTAGGTCTACGAAGTGAAAATATTGCATACATTTGGAAACTTTGTGGGTTCATTTTTGAAAAGAGGAAAATATGACGGAAATTCACGCAGTTTTTATGAAGTAGATATGGGTAACTTTAACATATCTTTACAGTTTTCTGGACAAATAATAGCTTCAAAGAAAGTACAATCTATGAAGATTTACTCACATTTTGTGTCTCTTCTTAAACAGTCTTATGGTCTAGAAATCAGAGTTGGCCACCATTTTTCTTTTCTGAAAAAAATATGAAAGATGTTTTATAAGACCTAGAATTTCAACCTTAATTGGAGGTCTCAGAGAAATTCAATATAAATTACTTCACGGGGCGATTTACACCAAGGAATAGCTTTTAAAATTTCGTTCTGTTGCTGATAATCTATAGTCCTGAAACTTACTCACACTTATTGTGGAGTTTTGGATTTTGGAACTAATTTGTTTCTTTTATGCTTCTACTTTTATTAAACGCAATTTTATTTATGAGTGATCATTACCAACTTACACACGCGCTTTCCTGATAACACATTGTAAATACACTTCGTACTTGTAGGCTTTTTCTGAGACCAGTACTAGGGGCAAGAGTGTGACATGGTCAATCTGATACCCGATATGTCTGATTAAAATCCGTGCAATGCTGTACAATAAATGTATACAGCAGCATCTTCCTTTAAACATGTATATTACCCGACCATATAAGTGCAACGCAATGCAATGCTATGAAATAATCCATGTGTCATTATTTTGTATCTATTTATCAACTGATTATACCAGACATAGTATCAACTTGCGTTTATGTATATATTATTTCTAAATATTGGTGTATATTTCAATACGCTCGTGTATTTCATCAATCTATGTATCTTCATTAACTGTTGTTTATTTGTGCATGTGTTTAAATATTGTAAATTGTCATGCAATTTAGCTGAGGCTGCAAGATAATGATATCAAAACTGACCTGACTGTACTGACTTTTTCTTGAAGACTAACAACGACATCTCGGCTTTGCTTGTAACATCCAACACACACTTATACCTGCTAACCTTCCTAGTTAATTCCTACATGTGGAAATTCAGAATATTTTAAGGCAAAATTCAAAATATTTTGACATCTTGTATATTTTGGCACTGCATTTCATGGGGGAGAAGAAGGAATCTACGGCCATCAGTGAGGAGAACAGACTAAAAAAGCTGGATTATTCCTCCAGATTGAGAATGGTTGGCAGGTATGAATACTCCGTCTCTTGGTACCTTGAATATCATTTCACTTCCACATCCGTGTTATGGCTGTCATAATCACCAGAAGTTTCCAAAGAAACATAAGAGACAGTTTGTGCCATCAACCCTACCCCATCAATGTTGTAATCAACATTTACATTTAGTGTTAGAACAGAAGCAACTGTTTTGTACGATTTGTATTCAAATCACCACAAGAACATGTATTTTCTTTATTTTTGAGTACATGAGCATATTAACGATGCTACCATGTGATTTTTTTTAATTCTCACTGCCAAAATAGTACGATAGTACAAAATGTGTATTTACAGGTACACTGGTATTATTTGTCCTTTTCATACAGTACTAGACACAATGTGTAAGTACACAAATATGTATTCTATGGATGAAATTAAATTCAAGCAATAATTCAACCTACCTTCCTTATATGCTGTGGCACTGAGTTTTGTGCCATTGCTCAATTGTGTGCGCTCAGCCTCATGCTGCTAAATTACATAATTATTGTTACATCAATAATCTTCACGTGTTACAATATTTTAAGAAATCCTTGCCTAGGGAGCAAGCCCCCATTTGGAGGGTCCAACAGACATGGACTGTTGTTAGAGTTTGTTGGGTATCAATGTGTTCAGGAGACCAGCCCACTTGCTACATGGATTATCTTTAATTTGCAATATGCTGCTGGAAAAAATGGCAGCCATTAAAAAAACCCACTGTGGTAAAGAGTATTGACCAATTTTATTGATAACATTTTAATGGAACATTTTCTCACATCATATGATATATCATATTAGAGTGGATAACAATTCCTACAAGAAAGTGCTACACTTTTGTGGGCTTTGGGGGTAATTTTCATGACAATTTGATTGGTATAAAGATTTTCTCTTTCCTTTTAAATTTTCTCTAAACATTTAAATGTTATGATGATACAAATAACTGACTACACGTATTTCATCGACTCTTTTCCAGCAGCATCTTGCAAAGTTAGTCCATGTAGAAAATGTGCAAGCTGGAATCCTGGACACATTGATACCTAACTTTTACTACAGCCCATGTCTGGTCCAGCAACCAGTCTTGCTCCCTGGGTATTTGAACATAATCGTGTTACGTATACTGCACGTACACTAGGTTTTAGCTGCTTTCAAAGTGTAAATACATACTTTTATGCACCCAAATCACGTACTTGTACACATATTATACGCTAGATCCTCACCTGCTGCATTTTTGTCTCGCACGACAAGATATGTATATAGAATGTCCATGAAAATATGAATACTTTTGTTTTAGCAAAAGGTAGCTAATAACACACCAGATTTGGTTTTGCAACTTTTATACTGTATTCGGTGTTGGTGCACTCCAATACATGCGTGTGTTTATGTCACTATGAACATTATCTTTTGTTATGCAGCAAACAAAATTAAAAGGGACTCTTTGAAATGTTGTCCGCAAAACAAAAAGACTATGTTCATAGTCTGGAAGGCTTTGGCAAATACTAAACGTATTACAATCAATCAACAACAATGTTTATTTATTAAGACAGGCACTCTAAATGCTTGTTGTTTTTTAATTCTTGAGAACACATCGTTCAATTATTTATTCTCTTTGCAAGTGTAACATTTCAAAGAGGTTCATGTACTTGTAAATTCACAATATGGATTACTTGTATACATGTATACACAGTTAGAAAATGGAGGAAAACATTATAATTTCTAATACAAACAATCTACATTGACTAGGACTTGCAACAAACAAGCAGAAGTAGAGATGGTTGTGATAAAAAGAGTTCCATAGATAGCAAATATATTGCAACTGGGAGATGGGATCCAAAACAGCAAAAACCTGGTATTGCTGTCCCACAAATACAGGGTGGATTGATTGCATTGACATGTATATCCGATAAAAACTGAATAATACATTAATATACATCAACAATGAATGTGAAGAGTCTGAAGACACAGCTGGATAGCCCCACTCAGCTGTGCCAACCATGACACAGCTTTTCTGCCCTACTTTGATGAAAGGAAGTAACTAACAAAAGGGCTGGTAAATGAGCACAATGTGTCTGTCACTTGCATTGGCATCAGTGCAACACCACATTATGTAAGATTGAATATCGCACAGTTAGATTAATATTTGTTCTCCAAATTTTGTCCGTATGTGAGGAGTGTTGGATACAATCTCAGAGTACCAATAACCAAGATTTGCGTGATTTGTCACTTTTTCCTCCTGTCAAAGCAGGCCATTGTTCTTTCAGCTGGTCCAGAAAAGATCGAGGACCAGGTATGATAACAAGGACTCATCCAGTCATACACTGCATCCACTGTATTATGTACAGACATAATCTGTAGCCAATGAAAGATTCAGCTCACAACAGTAATATCTGTATAGCGCCAAGAGCAAACAGAAAATAAACGTTGGACCTGACTTTATGGCTCACTCTTGTCTGAACCTCATGGATCACCAATAACATTTGGTGACATTTGGTGATATCTTGTGACATTACAAAGTAAATATAAATTACTTAAGAATATGTCATTCTGCACCATTATACAAAGTACCATTATATACATATGCATACATCGTGGACCATCAAGCTTGATAACGTATTTCTACTCTGGAAAAAAACAGCATTATTTTAACAGCCTGCTTATCTTACACTCTCTGAGACAAGGTCAAATTCAACTCCTTATCTTACAATCAAATATGACGCTATTGTTAAGACTTTACATCACATGATGAAATGTGACATCATTGCATGTGATCACCTGATCAAATGTGACATCACTGCATGTGATCACCTGATCAAATGTGACATCACTGCATGTGATCACAGGATCAAGTGTGAAATCTTTAGACATGATCACCTGACGAGGCAGCTGATCACCTGATGGCCACTGATATGAAAGGTATGAACATTGGATATGAGTCTGTGGTGTCTTACTTCATGATATCTGTGGTTTGAAGGAAACTAAAACCAGATTTGAATCAGTGGAATGAATAGTCAGATAGATCTGCTGGCTCTTTTGTGCTATATATGCACAAACATTTAAGTTACTAATGAAATGTTTACACATGGTCTGATTTTTTCCATTGTTCTTGCACATGCTATATTTTTTTTTACATAACAGTAGTAATATTATATATAAAATGAAAGAGCAACAGAGAGTCAACAGTTGATGAGCTTATTATCATTGCATTGTAATCAACGATTCAATAAATGAAATTAATTTTTTTATGAATTCTGGTGGCTACTACAGGCTCATGTTCTCATACCAGTATCATGTATCGTCTTGAAAGAAGCCGAAAGCTCACATTAAAATTGTAAATGACAGCTACGTCCACGTTCCTAGACAATTTTCTTCATGACTTCATTTTCTGAAATGAAGAGTTAAGAATTCTCACACTTTTATACACACATATATATATATATATATATATATATACACACATGTATATATTTACACACAACCATTTAGAAATATACACGAAAGACAGAATACACTGCAAAGGCACAACAGACATATTAGACACAAGGTTCAATGTAGGATGTATCTTTTCTCTGGATCTATTCAGGAAAACAAACCAGAAAATTCAAATCATTCCAGAATTATCCTTTCAGAAATGTGGCTTTCTAAAGGAAGCTTAAGGTAAGGAATGTTGTGTTCTCTCTACATAATACAAAGCCACTCTTGCACTCAACATGAAAATTAGCTGTTCAGATGCATAGTACACCGAGTATGTATCTAACAAGTTATAGTGGATTCCACATTTCCTCAGAATTCAACAGTTACCAAACTGAGAGGGGTGACATTACTTGGTCAGGTATTGCCATATTCACAATGTAAACAGGCGAGTATGTTTCATTCTGGTCATCAACTGTTAGCGCTGTGACTAAAAAAAGCATTTCCCCAACAAAACACTCAATATTTTGTGCTTGGTTAAACTTGCCCCTGCATGGTTAGACTTAGTCAAACCTGCCCTAGCTTGACTAGACCTGGTTAAACCTGACCCAGCTTGATAAGACCTGGTTAAACCTGACCCAGCTTGATTAAACCTGGTTACACCTGACCCACCTTGGTTAAAACTGGCTTAACTTGGCCTTGCTCGATTAACCCTGCCCCTGCTGCAGAATGGTCTGTGCATGTCTGGTGAGCTGGTCGCAGTAGGTGAAGGTCCTGTGCTTGCTCCTCACTGCTTCTACCTCCCTGAGTAGCAGTGTGGGCTGCACTCCAGCAGCCTGCTTCAGCACCGCTGACCAAGAACAACAACAATGCACACAGTTACAGAAGGAAAATAAGAGGTTCAGCATTGTATTGCTGTTCTGATTACCAATTGTTATCATCATCATCATCAGAGATGCCTGCTCAACAACAACAAAGCAATGAGCTACAGATGGAAAATGAGGTTATCATTGTATTTCTGTCCTGATTTCTCAGTTGGTCAAGAGCCCATAATCCTCCTCCTCCTCCTCCTTCCTCATCATCATCAGTGCCACAAGCTTTAGCACATCTGACTAAAAACATCAACAACAACGCAGAGAGTTCAAGATTGAAAATGAGGGGTTTGCTATTTGTATTACTTTTTGGCAGTGTAAAGAGCATATGTAAATTCCCTAAACAAGCCGTGGCTCGCTTCTCCTATTCATTTTCCCACTTGCTTGTCCAAGGAACTTACCTAAGACAGCTTCCTGTATCTGCTGGTTAGGGTCATCCAGGTGGACCAGTAGTCCCTGGTACAGGGTCTCTAGGTGGGCCTTGTAGAGCCTGACGTCATAGTCTGGAGGGAAACAGCCAAAGAATGTGACAAAGGTAGCGGCAACGGCCACCCTGATTTCATCGCTGCTGTCATCCAGCCTCTTCAGAAGCTCCATGTAGAGGGCGTGCAGCCGGTCGGGGTCAAAGGTTACGGGGCCGCAGATGGCCAGGAGCTTCTGGAAGATGCGAGCAGTGATGAGGCGGGTGGAGCGGGAGCCGTCTTCCAGCAGAGTCAGGAGCTGTACCTGGAGCTCGTCCATCATTGGGTGGAGCTGGCGGTGGAGACGGAGAATGTGCAATGGTCATGGGATCTTTTCACTGATGTTCTTCAACTCACGATAAATTCTATGACACCCTGCTAATTTCCACATATATTGCCTAATAATACCTCTCAACCGCGACAAGACTGGCAAAAAATATACATCTACTGCTGTGTGTTACTACAGTATCTCGACATGCAAGCAAGCGCAGCAAGGGTAACGTGAATAACTTTGCACTGCAAATGCATTCAATATTGTGCTACAATGATTTGCGAAGGTCACAAAAATTACAGCTGGGGAGAAGATGAGGAAGAGGCATTGGTAATGCATTTGTATGTGGCTGAACTATCATGGAGTGGAGTGAGGGAGATGAAGGAGGTGACATAATGGTACCGCATTGGATACATGTATGAACTATCAGTGAGTAGAAGAAGGGAGAAGATGAGGAGGAGACAAGAGGAAGATATACAAATCTCTTCACATTGCTCCTTTTTAAGTCTTTTTAGTCTTTTTTCCATTGCTGAGGATGAAATGTGACAACATTTGAGTATGTTATCAAAGCAAATGGTACTAAACTATGTAGGTAGATTAAATAGCAGTGATCGCAGGGGACTCTCATTAGGAGTGCCCAACACTGGCCCGCTAGACAATGTCGGACTGGTGAAACTCTCACTTGAGTGATGTTGTTTAGAACCAGAAACCTGTATAACGACACAACTTTGGTACCCTCTGACACCCAGAGCCCTTAAAAGTGCCCAATCTTCATTATCGTGGGGGGGGTGGGGGTGCGTAACAGACCTATTAGCCTATACACGCCCGCGTAACGTGCTCGTTGGACTGGTAACATAACAGATCAAACTCCACAAAGTGGATTGAAGCTACATTGAAGTTTAGTCCGATGGCGATGCTGCAATGCTGACACACACATACGCACACCACTCATTGTGTGTACATGCGCCGTAGCGTATCAAAGATTGCCGGGTATCACATGGGCATGAGATCACGACTGTTTTACCTATCTTGAGGGTAGGGCTGATAGGACCGCCTCTATAAGCGATAACATGCTATAAGAGCTCAGTTGTATGGGCCTTTAATATTAGCAGTTCTCACCTGCTTTGGGGTGAGCATACCACTCTGCAGTAGTGCCCAGAGGCAGGACACAGCCGTAGTCCTGATGGCCGTAGCGGTCCTGCCGGCAAACCAAACACAGTTGGGCAGTACCATGGTGCGCACCACCATGGGGGCGTGGTCCCTGAAGGCCCCGCCCGCGTCGAGGCTCCCCTGAGCGTTCATCACCAGCCGTGACAGCAGGGAGAAGAACTTGAGGCGCAGCTCTGCGTCCTTGTCTGGTTTGAGGTTTGCTTCCAGGATGGGCAGGATGTCATCTAGGAGCTCACCTACCACAGGACCTACAGACACAGGAGGGCATGGAACATGGGGAGCAGTACAACAAATATCAGTCATTTCATTCATTCATATCCATAATAAAACATGTACATACATATGCAAATGTACAAATATTACCATTCATTCAGCTAATAAATTCGCATCCATAATACATGTACATAAATATGATTTCAGAGAGACACTAGATTACGCCTGGTTTGTTCACGCTCACTCACTCCCCCATCTCCCCTTTTTGCCGAGGGACTGGACCACAGCACCTGGCCCCTGTTCCCATTGATCTGAATTGATCTCAGGTCCAATACCCTAACTCTAATCTACAGAAAGAAAGAACAAATACTCTACTCTTAACCTCTCTACTCTATCAGGGTTTTTTCTCACTTGCTATCTGATCAGAGAGCTATCCCAAAAGAATAACCCAACAGGATTAGCACACATCATATATCACTCCCATCCTTCCTTTAAGGGGTGTTTCAGAGTTAAGATTGATATCAATCTCAGCGATCAATCTCACCTGCATTGGTCAGCAGTGTGTCCAAGACCAGCCTCTCCACAGACAGGCTGGTCCACTGGTGGAAGGAGTCCTTGAAGGAGACTAGCACCTGCTTTGTGTGAGCCTCGTACAGAGCAGCACAACTATCCCGCCCCGTCGCCGTTGCTAGGTCAGTCAACACCCCTTGTACCTGTTGAAAGAGAATGACGAGAAGCGAGCAATGAACTAAAGAAGTCTAATGAGCTTGCATCGGTATCTTTATATCTTTGGTGTCATTTTATTTATTTATTTCATTTATACAGGGTTGAAAATGATGCCTCAGCCAGTGGCTATTCTTGCAGACAAACATGCCCCTGTCGAGAATCATCTTCAAAGGCATTGTTTATTGAGCCATGTGTAACAAGGAGGGTCAATAAAATTGTTGAGTAGCAAAAGTAGAAATGACAGTGATCATATGAATAAAAAAAATGAAAGTGACATGGCAAGCTTTTCCTTGTGAAAAATGTCATTCTATTTACACACTTCTCTTGTTGCGGAGGAATAACAATTTAGAATATCGCCAAATTCTTTATTACATCATCATTGTTTGGTGATATTTGGTCAAATATTTCTTGAGTTTATGTTGTAAAAAGTGAAATTTTAGATGTAACCTTGGCCCATGACCTTTAACCTGCATGTCTCAAAGTCTAATCAGTTAATTGCCATGCCATATATTATGGCAATGCACCAGGTTTGATGGGATTCCGTCAATCATTTTTTTTATCATAGAAACGAGGTGATTGAATTAGAAGTAGAAGCTATGTATTATCAATGTTTTTGAATATTATCACTCTGTAAAAGTGCCTCCTTACTTCTCAAGCTTTGGGCTTTTACTTGGAGGAAACCCTCATCTTTTTATTTTATTTCAATATGTAAATTGTAAATTGGTTAATGTATTTGATCTTGATGAGAAATCAATCCAAGTTTGTCTTGACCTGTTCCCTGAGAGGGTCCTCCCTGGCTGTGGCCAGCACCGTGATGAGAATGCTGAACAGCTCCAGGCTGACCTGGCAGCAGTCTTCCTTCTCTACTGCAATGATGGCTGTCACACAGGCCACCAGCTGGGTCTGGTATGACCTCTGAGTGTGGTGAAAGAAAGTGAGAACAGTCATCAGAAATGACGCACAGGTTTGGGTGGGACGTTACGAATAAGCCATTTTCGTATTATATATTCACAACTTTCCCCCTTTAGCGTACATGTAGTAATGCATTAAAACATACACCTGCGTGTCGTGACTCATTTTCAATGAGTGGAATGTACGCTGAATATATAAGTTGTTGCTACTTGGACAAACCTCACGCAAGCTTTGGGGTTACCATTTGTGATGTATTGCTTGAACGAGGTGCATACAGTTTGCATACATAACAAAAATTATGTATTGTGTGCACAAGGTAATTTTGCATGGTTTAAACACGAGGTGCAGCAGAGTGTTTTCAACTATAATTCTACTGACCAAAAAAAACACATCATTCTCTTTATAGAGTGGGCAACATTAACATCAACAAAAACATTTTTAAAATAAACCATTACCATGCAAAAAGTTACCGAACAAAATTTGAGGTCAAAAATAAAAAAAAATCTAATTTAGGATTCCAAGGATCATTAAAAGACAAATCATATATGAAATGTCACAAAACCTGTCTTTAAAAAATTGACATCCCTTGACTTACCTATTTCAGCTTGATGTGAATTGAAATTAATTTTCCAAGTGTTAAAAAATGGTTAACACCTAGTTTTATATGTGGTGGATACCAGTGTTGAAAAAAGAGATGTAATACTCTTCTGCCTGGCAAATCAGACCTACCTCTTCACTACGACACACATCAGGTTCTGCCAACGTTCCACAGATTTCAGCCAGGTGGGTTTTGAGTTGCACCCTCTTTGTTCCACGTAGGATAGAGGCGAATGTCATGAGAACACCAAAGCCTTGTGCTGCCTGGACAGTAGGCAGGATCAGTTTGCAGTAGATCTCAGGACCAACAAAGAAGCCCACGAGCTCACCAGACCTCTGGATCTGCCACACCAAGCCATCAAATTGATAATGGTTTTATTTGGGGGGAGAGGGGGAATTAAAGATTGTGACAGTACAAAATCATGCAGTACAAACTAAGTAAATACAATTAATCTTGAATACAGCGCGGTATGAATATGCCAAATATTTCCCTACAATTTTGGTTTTGGGTTCCATTTGGTAACTCAAGAGATATGGTAAATGATATGAATATTCTTAATCCATATACTACATGATTTTTTGACTAGCCTTTGCAGCCTAAAACAAGATTGTTTTGCCTTCCAGGGGCCTGTTTCTACATTAGAATGCCAGCAACATCTGATTTAGAACTCACGTTAGCGCCAATGATGCTAAACTGATTCTCAAAGAGAATGCTAAGTCAGATATCAGTGACATCTCATGTATCGATACCGGATCAGAATTTTCAGATAAATTGATCTCACGAAACTCTGCAATAATTGATTAAATATCAGGTTGAAATAATTATGATTTTGTTAAATAGGGGGCAAAATATTGTTTAAAACATTAATTAGTCTATGGCTTGACGTATAACGCATCATTTTCATGAAGATTGGTGCGCTATCAATCTCTCATTTTCTTCTGTTAAATTAAATCATTGATTTTCTTTAATGCTTTTCATTTTGGTCATATTTGTGTTGAAAGATACCATGTAAATGATATGCAAATATGCCATTCTTAAAATAAATGTCTGAATATTGAAGAAAGTGGTTATCACATGCATGTGTTGATATTCACAACTGATGAAAAAATCTCAATCAAACGTAGTTAACCTTTTTCATGAATCTCACCTTCAATAGAGTGATGTTAAACAAGCAAGCCCCCTTCCCCGCCACAGCTGATTTTATGCTTAGCGAATACTGACAAAATGCAGCAGAAATGTTATCATAGAACGCGTAATGCAAATTTATTCACTTTTCACAGTCCTAATTACGCAACTCAGCTTTCCATAAGTCAATATTGTTCTCAAGGATCATCCGATCGAGAACAATAGATGTGACAAGGTCTGAGCAGTTCCAGCATTTAGAGCTGAGGTGAGAGCTGTAAGAGCTTCGAGAATCACCTCAGTGCTAACTAACGAAGCTAGAGCTGAGGTTAGAGTTGTCATCGTGTCGAGAAACGCGCCCCAAGCCACTGTACTGTGTGTGATCAAAACATACATCAAAACTAGTTGCTTCCTGGCACATGCGGCGACTGAATCATCGCCATTGTGTGTCCACTGTAGATTGTGCTTATATTGAGAAAGTGTGGAAAGTGCACAAAAAAAACGAGTACTGTGGTAGGAAGATTTCTCACCCTTTGCACCACCTCAGCCTCCTCGTCCCCACAAGCCTTATACATGCCGGTCAGCAGGGGGGCCAGGTGCTGCGTGGTGTGGTCCTCTGCGTTGACCAGCAGAACCTGTAGCAGCTTGGAGCTCATCACCCGGTTGGACACTGTCCAGTCGGTCAGGTCGTTGAGCAGGCCTGGTAGGATCTTAGACATGTGACGGAAAATCAGGGTGCGGCAGCCTAGGTTGGGACGCTCCGCTAGGGTAGGTAGGGGGATGTATAAAAAAGGACATTTAAATAATCATACAAATATAAAGAAAACAAATTAAAACATGATAACAAAAATCAAATAGTGTTCACATACTATGTGTATGTGAGCGTGTGTATGCGTAAGCATGGTGATCACCTGATTCCTGTTTACGTGCGGCTGAAAAGGGCAGCTCATCTGTGTTGGACATGCAGTGCACAGTCATGCAACACATAGCCTGGCTTCCAGGCTGTTGGATATTTCTGATCAAAACTGACCAAACTAGTCTAGTAAGCTAAGACTAGTCACTGTATCATTATCCTCTTTTCACAATGTTGTGAGAGCTGGAGGAGAAATTGAGAATGATTAGTCTACTGCAGCCAGACCCCTTTATTGAATAGTTACATTTTGAAGTGCCCAACAGCTTGACTGTCAGGCTATGGGACATATGGCTCACAAAAAGCAAAAACAATTTAAGAATAATAAGACTTGTACTGCTTGAATAGCTGGTGCAGTACATTAATGTGTGGCTCACAATCATTTTCTGGTCCTGACGTGAGGTGTTTGCACCATTTGTTCACTACATACACTAGGAAACACCAAATGCGTGGTGTTAGTGTGTATGCGCTTGAGAAATAGAAGAGACAGCATATGACAGAAAGGCAGAACAGTAAGGTGAGAGTGTGTTAGAAATAAGGAGGTGGATAAGGATAGAAATGAAGTAACAAAAAACAAAACAATGAGAGATAGACTGAAAAAAGATAAAATATTCTGAGATTCATGAGATCTCACAAAAAAGGGGGGGGGGGAAGGGAGACAGAATGCAAGACTGTTTCATTGTCATTGAGTAATACATATTACATAAATAATTAGTGTCTTGTTTACCACTTCACCTAAAGCTCATATATTTAGTCTGCATTTTGTGATGACAGGCCTTTCCCTAAAGTTCAAAGAAATATTATTATAAACTGAAGTTAAATAAAAAATGTTTGGCATTTAAATTTCCATTTTTTTTTAAAACATACACTTAAATTTGAATTGCTAAGTTGTTGATTTAAGTAAGGACTAATGGTGACAGACCATGTGATGTTGTTGTTATTGGTGGTGGGTTGGTTAAATGGCAATTTCAATCATTCATATTTTAGAGTTGATGAAGGTGGACATGTACTTACTGTATCCAGGAGGAAGCTCAATGTTTGGATCCACAAAGTCCATCTGATCTTTGAGTTCTGTCTCGTTCTCCTCGGCATATTTACTCCCAACGTCCTTCCACAGCTGCTTGGCCTGAGGAGAACAAACAGCAAAGAATGAGTACAATGACATATTTGTTAATATAGCGCTACCCTAGTCAAAGTATCACTCACAATGCTCAATTATTCACATATGAGCTCAATCATCTCCCCAAAATGAAATTCTCCTTACTATCTTATACTTTGTTTTCCAAAACACATCTTAGAAATATTTTAACAAATATTAATAAGCATATATTTTTTAAATCTCTCGGGAGAATGCCAAATTGCACATTCTTTGATGTTTCTCATATACATTAACACCATCTGATGGTCTG
The DNA here is from genome assembly GCA_963669155.1 of Arbacia lixula. NCBI lineage: Eukaryota > Metazoa > Echinodermata > Echinoidea > Arbacioida > Arbaciidae > Arbacia > Arbacia lixula. The sequence goes on along the minus strand of OZ022579.1, from coordinate 20,012,097 downwards.
ACATCATTACATTAACAAGGATAATGCACATTAATAGTTATCAGTACGCCTGACTGCAACCATGAGCTTATGTAACTAATCTATCTTCTGGACTGTTTTTTCCCACATTGTGTTTCAGAATACCCATTTAGCTCCTTTGCATACCGGTACTCAAATAATCTAGCTCATTTGAATATATATTTTTTCCTTTTATCCCAAGTTGGCTTTTCGTAAAGACAAAAAGGTTAACTCCCAGAGATCAAATACATTTTGTCCAAAGTTGTTTTTTGAAGTACCCCCCCCCCCCCCCCCCCGCCCCCCTTCACTTCCTCGGCCACAATTGAAAAGTACATGTATTATGTAATACTGATTAATCTAGCAGTCGAAAAATCATCATTGTTACATTGACAGCAGCCTTATCAAGTTCCTTTCCTAGTTTTCTACATCATATTATCACAACACACATGTATACTTTACTCATCAACATTTAAATACTAGAAGTGAGAGGTCGATTTGAAAATGACAATTACCATCGTTGAGATCTCTTCCAGTTCGTCCATCTGGCTAGTCAGGAGGAGAGGTATAAGCTTGTGGTGAAAGGAGTACCGGTCAACAAAGTCCAGCAGCCATCCCCCGACTACCTTAGTGACCGCTAGTCTGACCATGGGGGACTGGTCAAACAGACGCTGGGCAAGGTGGGATATCACCTACATGAAGCAACAAGAATTGATGTTGATTCAAACAAGTCTCTTCACGTCAAAAAGAATTCAGCATTGTAGGAAAGAAAGTTGATGTTGTCTCATGGCATACAGCGATCTCTCATACTTTCCCATTTATTCATTGGTGATTTGTCAAGGAGTCAACAATTTGTTTTATGCAACAACTAATCAAGAGGGCAATTTCACAGGGTATTTGGGCCTGTCTACAGAAATGGGTACATTTCTGTTACATTTACATTGCATAAATTTGCATAGATCTCTTCAATTCCATTTTTTTGTATCTGAAATAAACCAGCCAAGAATAATAAAATATCAAAGAAATGTATTGATTTGCACTTTACAAGGTTTTGTACACTTCAAAAAATTTGCCCTGTACAAATTTGCCAGAGCACGTTGGTAACGGGACAGACGAGTTTGAAATACACTCGTCTGTCCTGTTACTACTGTGATATGGCAAATATGTACAGGCTTAGTTTAGAAATATATAATAATGAACATTCATAGCAGGATTTTAGCTGAAGTTATTTTTGGAGGAAATTAATACAAAACTCTGTCATATTTTGGTGGTGCTAGGTGGTCATAATTTCAAATGATTTAGTTGTGCCAAAAAATATCCCTTTACTGTAGACAGACCCATTTAATCGTGTTTATATCGTGGTATTGCTGTAGTCGGCAAGGGAAAACCTACACTATCCCAACCCACAATTTTCCGTTTTTTAAGACCCGCCTAACCTGTTCACAACTTCATTGTTTGTATATATTCATTGCTCATGCCACATCATGCACATTTTTATCATATTCCTGCTCCAACTTTCTGATCCTTTGTAGCTTTTAACAAGTCCTGTCCCCATCCTGTAAGGCATCACCCAATCCTTTGTCATCCTTACTCAATCCTTTTCAGAAAGTCGTGTGATCTGTTGTAACTTTTAATACATTTTACTTCGTCTTTAAGAAACTGTTGATTCCTAATAACCTATAAATTAACTTAAATAAATCCCACACTGCCCCTTTTAAGAAAATGAAGATCCTTTAAACTTTTGATTATTAATTTAGACGTACATTGTAAAGCATATCTTGTCAACATATAAATCATATTTAAGTTAGTAATATGTGAAATTATAAATAATTTTTAGACCACGTCATTCAAAAGTGTAGGAAAATAAAGCTGCGATGATGGATGAAGTCACACCGGCTTTTCCACGGGTGTGAAATTATAAATTATTTTCAAACCTAGATCCTAGTCATTCAAAAGTAAAGTATAGGAAAATAAAGCTGTGATAATGGATGAAGAATGAAGTCACACCTTTTCCATGGGTTTGTGATTACCAAACTGCAGCACATCTCCAATGGTGTAGACCACTTGGACTCTCACTTTCGAATGTTGATGGCTGATCGCCTGAAGGAGAGGGGATATCAGGCTCTCTGATTGTAGATGAAAATGTTGCGGAATGGACCTTGCCAACTTGCATGTACATGCACAACTCTCCTTCCGAACATCTGAAAATGGATCAACAATTGTTCGCTGCAAAACCTTCACATAATCATCCACGAATGGTGCTAAATTCGCCCCGGTTATTTCTACCAACTTTGTCATCAACTCAACGAGAGAAAGGCGAAGTTCTTCTGCTGATTCGATCATTTCTTGATTGCCAAGGCGAGTTACAATAGTCGGGATGAGGTATGGGAGGACTTCGCCCGGCCGCGGAACCGTCTCTACGAAATCTCGGATGAGCTGGGCCGACAGCTCCCGGCACTTATCCACGGGATCACCGAAGCATTTCAGCAGGGGCTTGATCTCGGCTTCCAAAACACCTTGCAATATTTCTGTGTCAATCGCTGGCTGCTTCCCGATGGTTTCTTTCCTAATTCCATCTAACGCCCTCTTTTTTGCCATTCGGTTGCCTTCTCCTAAACAGTTGATATGGCGAGCAATCGCCTGCTGAATTGAAGAAATCGTCACACTTGCGGGAGCCGCCATGTTCAAAACTGTTGTCAATGCATGCATGGAAACGAAATCCAACGTAGAGGGATATGATTGATTTCAACGAGGTAGCTAGTAGGCCTACATGTAGTTTGAGATCTGTTGCTCACCATCCCTGGGTCACCGTCACTTGTAAAGCTTGGGCAAAAACCAGTGAGAGATTGATAAAAGACGTTATATTTTTGGTGCATTGCCTAATCAACGGAAAGATTGTAAAGCTATGAGTAACTGTATTGGTATTTCAAAAATATAAATACAGATATACGAGATTATTAACATATTCAATATCTAAAAGGAATGTACTATGGTAGTGTTGTCTTCTCTTCTCATTTCTTTGTTTTTGTGTGTAAGGGGCACTGATCTCCGGACTGATCTCTCCACTAGTGGTAAGGAGGGGGGCGTCAATAAGATTTTCTACATAAATCATTGCCTATGGCACAAACTATTTGGTTTAGTTTTGATGGTGATGATAATTATACTCCTTTTGTATAAAAACAGAAGGAGATGTTTTAAAAAACAAATGTTCGGCTAGGAATTATTTTGATGTCATTAAAATTAGAATATATTCATTGGAAAATAACGTTTTTAGGATCGGCAGGTAGATCATATCAAGTCAAATATTGTAATTCGATTATTTTCCTTTTTAATGTTCTAAACTAAAAGCTGCACTTTCCTCTGTTCGAAAATTAGAGAAAATTATTACATATTATAAAGAAGAAGAGAAAAGATTATATAAAAGGGGACAGTAGGGGTTCACTTGCAGAAATATAGATACCATAACATATCAACTGTCATAATATAAAAGTGGTTAAAGTGTATTTTTCTTTACATTAGCGAGAAATCATTAGTAAGGTGTGGGGTTCTCTTCTACTCTTTCTATTTCAACGTGACTTATTTCCACATTGCTCATTATTTTTTTTAATTCTGTATAGGTTGAAATCAATAATGACCAGAGACGTGATGGTGTGATCGGTGCTTTGGTAGGGATGGGGATTTTTCTTGGGCTAAAGTGGGAAGTTTGTGATGTCTTAGTTGTTGTTTTTTGTAATCTCCCTAATGTTTATTCCATGGAGTTAGTGAATAGTCTATGGGTACGTATGTAATTCAAGTAGGTTTACTTAATTTCATTACAGCTGTAATTGTTTTTATTCTATGTTGATGAATAAGATGTTAACATTAGTGATGTGTATCACATTGTAAGTACAGTGTATCATAATTTGGACGGAAAACAATCACTGCATAGGTGCGTGTGTGTGTGTGTGTGTGTGAGAGAGAGAGAGAGAGAGAGAGAGAGAGAGAGAGAGAGAGAGAGGCGCAGGCGGGGGGGGGGGGGGGGGAGGAATGGAGCGAAAAGGGGGGGGGGTTGTGACTTGCGGGAATGGCATACCTCGCCTTTGTTTTTAATTCGCACACCGACATAGTATATCAACATGAAATACTTGCTTCTGAAGGCGGCAAATGTTCACAACCGAGTCCATGAAAATTTGGCCATCTGATCGGTACATCCAAACGTGCCATGAAGAGGTGGGGCATATTGTCTGTAGAGGGGCTAGTTTCGACGTTGCAAGAGGATCGACACTCTTGCAGCCGTGCTTTCGACGTACCATCTTAGAATTTGGATAAGGCTCTTTATTTCTTCAGGAGAGGCATGATGTTTGCCGACTGTGGGTGAGAACAAAAATCATAATGAAGAATGTTATACATAGGCCTATACAAACTGGTCACGTTTGTTAAATTAGAATTTGCTTGTTGTGATGACAATGCATCAGTCCTATTTCCATTAAGAGGACCTCCGTCGCCCCCCCCCCCCTCCTGTCAACCGAGCTTTATTTTGCATGTTAGTCTCAACAATGTTGTGAATGTAGTTTGTTTCTGACAAAATCTCAATCAAAAGACTATACAGAGTAAGTAGAAAAAAAGTCACATTGATTTAAAGTTGTCATGTTTGAATCATGAATACGTAATCACAGGTTCATGATTATATCCTGGTGGAATGATCCTCCCTACGTATTTCGGTACCATTTCTGTTCGGATCTTTTCACACTAAGTGGCTGGATAAAGAACAAAACCAATTACGTAATCTGTGTTTTTGTAAAACCCTTTTTGATCGATTCATTCAGAATCTGGAATTCGTAGTGAAAGGTCGTTTGGGGGACGGGCTTAATATAAAATAATTGCATTGAGTTGTTGTATTCACTAGTGCTTTTAGCGAAATGAGCTGCACCTTCCGGCTTCATAACAGGCAAACGTATTTGATAATTACTTCAGAACATAAAAATGACCACTGTGTATCACACCTGTCAATCAGCGAGCAACTGCTATCACATTGTCATCAATAATACATGATGCTTCTGGCAGAAAATAAATTGTGGGTTGACATGTGTGCCGATGCACTGATAGTTGTGTTCTTGATTAATCATCTGACACACATATACACAAATTCAACTCTCCAACTTTTGTCCCAAAGTGAAAATCTCATTGAATATTCAAAGAAAGTATGAAGAAGTATTCAAAGAAAGTATTCAAGAAAAGTATGAAATGTCACAAAGTATACTTCTAAAAAGGGTTACATCACTTGACTTTATGCGAGATGTATTAATTTCAATTTGATTCAAATTGTAATTTTAATTATTTTTCAACTGTCAACAGTTTTTATTTAACACCTAGTATAACAAATTAATGTTCTCCTTGCTCCATTTCCCTCCCTCCCTCGCACACACAAAGGTATCCCTTTGCAGGTACATCTCTCCCTTCCCCCTTTTTGAATTTGCTATTAATACACAGACACAGGCACACAGACGCAGACACAGACACAGACACACACAGACACAGACACACACACACACACACACAAAGGTAGCCAATAAATATTGCAGGTCAAAATAAGTTTTTTTAGTACCCCGGAAAATAAAAGAAAATAGATCTCTCATAACAATGATAGAGCTGGAAACTTTAGGCGGAATGATATTGATCGATAAAATTCGAATATGTTTTGATTTTCTCGGTGTATCCCTCCCTCCCTCCTTTATTAATTTCCCGATTAGACAAACACGTGCAAACCGTTGTACATACTTCTACAATATCCGTCCAAATGCCTAGATTCGTTGCATTCTTGACAGATAATTTAAAAGAAAAGTGGTCAAGCAATATAGTTTTTTGTTAAGCCTTTTATCAATTAATAAGTGCATTTATGTCTAATCAATTCAGTTTTTTAAAGTGTGTATAAGTTTGTGATAGACATCATATCATTAGGCCAATTGGTGCAACTCTAAAATAGGCCAACCATTGGCACCCTATCAATGAACTTTGTAGGCCCATTTGGAGAAAAGGTCTGTGTGCCAAGCGACAAACTTGGACCATGCTACAAAGAAGCATGTTTTTCACATAGGCCTATCATTTTAAGTCTCCGTACCTTAAGTTTAATATTTCAGATTCACGATTAATATTTTAGATTCAGGCCTAGGCGAGTTTGTTTTGTCTGCAAAGGGATACGTTTGAAAGGCATAGATATAAGGAACAATTTAACTAAGAGCAATATCATTATCTAAAAAAAAAAAAAAAAAAGGAGTCATGGACTAGTTATCATCGTGAAGGTGGTATTTTTTTTTTCAAGAGAGTAGAGGCGATTCATATCCAGGAACAATTGTTTTAATATTGCAAAAGGGCCGTCTGTTTCATCAAAGGAGACCTTCCATTTTTAAGAATTCAAATGTTTTCTTTTGATATCAAAGTTGTAACGATCACATGAGCAGGGGTGGTATTAAAAAAACAATTTAAAGCGGAACTTTTTGTATCTTTTGTAGTTTGTTGAGAATACCAGCTTAGTTTATCAGAACCTCTCAGTTAAAGTCCACTTTTATGAGTGAGGTTATAGATTACCAGCCCTTCATATTCTGAAAGAAACTTGTCCAAAACTGTCTTCTGAAAACTAATATGAGAAAAAAAATATGTGCCGATTTGGCCAATCCCAAGGTAGGATATTGGGGGTTAAGTCGAAATTTACGCAAAAACTTAAGTTCTTGTTCAGATTATCACCCGAATCTAGTACAGTATTACATTTTTCGTCACAAGTCTCTATGTTGACACTGGTCACGCATTGCATGCACACACATGCACGAGACGCACATTGACATTTCGCCCTCTGCGTAAAATTGATTTTAGTCCAGCTCGCTGGATCTGGAGCGTCTGCCGTTACCAACCGCAACTTCATAGGGACCGCTTTCAAAAGGGCCCGCGTTCTCCCCTGCTTTCTTTATCGGGGATGGGGTTACTGTATGTGTCAGGCATGAGTAGGCAAATGTATTCAAACTGATGACAAGCTTCGCATTGATGGAAACCGGTTTGGAACCCTATTTTGGATTAGCTGATTACGGAATCCTCGTTGAATTTGTGCAAGTGAGCTGCATCTTGATGGTGGAGCACCGGGACACTAGCGGCCTGGCACTCGTGTAGATATCCGCAACTACCAGTAGAACAACCACCTGTAAATTTGCAGCTACACGTAAACACGTTACATGTTACTGACGTATTGCGAAGTGGTTATTACTGAACTCCCGGAATTATTGTAAAGATAAAATAATTTGCAGCATGGAATAACCTTTAATGGAATACCAAAAGGATTATCAAAATGTTTTTGGAATTGTGTTAGGCGGCCTTGTGTGTTTCTGGGCAAAGCAGGCAGTGTCTCTGAAGTAAATCAATTCTTCAAGACAGTCGACGCCAAGTCTTTTTTTATGTTGGACTTCTGTGTGAGTTTCGTGAGGAAACGAGCTCTTTCTATGAGGAGAAAGCAGAGCAGAAAGAGTACATCTAATATTACATGTAAGTAATACAGTCCATTTTCTGATCTGTTCCAGAACTTTCAGGACTTATTCTATTGGGGCTTGTTTCTGTATTTGTAGGATAACACTAACACAGCGACTATACACGTTTGTATTCATATATTGGGGGACAACATACAATTTGAGACAAAAACAAATACGTATTTCGATGTTCTCTTAGGAAAATTCAAAATTATTTTGATGATATGAATTTTTGAAATAAAAGTACAAATTTTAACGTTAAAATACTTGTTAATAAAAATATTTTCAGGGCATAACTGTCGGCCTGTCAATATTTGTTGCCCAAAATGTACAATGTCTTCTTGAATACCGCAGTATTAACATCAATTATAAATGGTCTTTTCCTGATCGCATTTACATTACAGCTAAAAGGAATTGGCAAAGGGAAAGGGAAGAAAGGGAAGGGGCCTCAGTTTTAAACCGTGATATATTTTGTCCAGTTCAGCATGAAACTTTATGCTTTTTAGGCTAAAGCATCATGTTTCATGCTGAACTGGACAAAATATACCATGATTTAAAACTGAGGCTCCTTCCCTTTCTTCCCTTGCCCTATCCCTATGCCAATTTCTTTGAGCTGCAGTATAATGTATGCTTGATCGTATCATTTGTATTGTGCCTTGGCATTTGGCAAAAAAACAAAAACAAAACAAATTGTTGTTTGCTGGTACATGTGTTGTATGTTTGATGTAAGACTCACATTGTGCAGAATTCTATTCTTTAAGGCTAACCTAAATGTTAGATAGAACTGGGTCCAAAACAAAGGGCTTGCCATTAACTTCAACTTCAAGTGTATTAATTTTAACAGTATTTTCATGCAGCGTGTGCACAGGATGTAGTGCCGAAGCCATACGCACTACAACCTAACGTACACCTTCAGTTGGCAATCAACTGTCACCAAGCTGGCGTCAGGAAGGATTAAAAAAAAAAAAACTTTCTGGTTTTGCATAAAATCTTGAATTCATTGAATAATTATATTTTCTGTAGTTAAACGATTTAAAAGACAATAATTTAATAGAAATGAAAAACTGCTGGTAATTGTGTAGTCCCACAAATACACGTACCATTTCATTCTAATACTCATATTTGCTTGTGCGTAGAGTAAGGAGACCATAGTGAAAATGGGCTACTAACCATACCGTTCTGCCAAAAATGAATTAATGCCAATCATCTCACTCCGGATCCTGTCATCTTTTCTCTCTCATTTTTAATTAGATATTGGGTACTGTGAGAATCTCATGGTCAATATCAAATAACACAGATAACTCAAATTATACAGGGTCTCCATAACTTGTATGAATGTATGCATCCAAAGTTTAATTATGCAACTTTATTGGGTCTTGATCATTCATTAAAGCCTTCCATTGACTGCTCTTGTACCTTCTCAAGCATTATATGAAGGAGAGTTATAATAGATTGGACTGAGTACGAGCTAGAGCTGTAAGTCCCTAAAGAGATAAAGTATAAATTATGTAGGGTCTTCATAATTTGTGTTAATGTATGCATAGCCATGTGTAATAATAAACTTGATCTGGCCTTGATAATTCACTACTGAAGCCTACTGAAACTGCTATTGTACATTCTTAAGCATTATACAAAGGAAATTATAATAGATGGTCCCAAATGTTCCAGTATTAAGAGCTGTAATGCTAAAGAGAATCTTGCCCTTGCTGGTATTCAACAGTTCATGTAAGATCAATGACGTAGGGGATCTGTTACCAACCTATGTATGATACAGTACATGTACATAAGGGAATTATACTCCATTGGACACATCATACCTGTGTAGCCAAGAGTTGTGGTGTGCGTTAGGACAAGGATGGTTAAGTACATGGATATCCAGCTGCCGTTTAATTAATGCAGATGCATTGTACTCTCCTTCTAGTCACAAAAGAACACTTAACAAAGATTTTCTCTTTGAGCTCCCATGTTCGAAGCTGCCGATTCTTTGGAAGATTTTTGCCTAGATTTGACGTATAAACAAAATGAGATGCGCAGAAGAATTTGGGGAAATATCCTCACCCCATATGCTTGTGCAGTTGTGACATGTAATACCTACAATGCATCTATCAAGATGCAATCGAGAAATATTGTTACAATATGGCAAAAAGTCTAAACAAAAGTCTTAACATGATATCAAGTTGCAGTATAAAAGTCTCAATTTCACATCATATTCCATTTAAAAAGTATCAAATTTCATATTCGCTTTTCCTTTTTAACTACATAACAAGCACTTAGTGACAAAATTAAAAGTTCAGCAGCGAAAGCTGAACTGTATGCATGTATAATAGGAATGTGTATGACCTATTATAAAATCCAGGTGAACGTGACGCAATCGCGTATGAATCATATTGTTGAGAACAGATGCTAGTACAAGACGGCTTCGAAGCTGGTAGAAAGAATTTCCGCGAGCTGTATCTCCAGCTTGCCTAGTACCTCCTTGGTTAGAAGAGGTTAGTTGGTGACAATCGGGTACAAAAAGTCATCATAAAATCACATATTTTTCTCACTATCCAGGTAGACAAATAATTTCTGCGTCTATACCAAATTATGGTTATATTTGTTCCCTTTGCATGTGTACATTTAATTAATTACATACTTTCAGTCACAACTTACATAATGCAGTGTACCAACCATGGCAATTTAGTTGCTGTGATGTGGGTTAAATCTAATCTGTTAATTGCCTGCTATTGATTTGAGTAGCCCTTACTTAGTAGAAGCCCATCTCGGACCACTTTAGTGATTTCATTTGGAGGGTTTCATCATGGAGACCCATTAATACTAGAAGGTTAGTAAATATAATGCTGGAATGAGCTCACTCACACATGGATGAATGTAAACATAAAGCTGCTAAAATGAATGAAGGACATTAGTGACGTGTTGCAGATTATCACTTAGCTGTTAAAGGTGGACATTAGTTCACAGAAATATACCAATAATGAGTATTTATTTTACAAAGAAATTTAAGGCATACACCTTAATGAGTATTCAGTTATTGATCAGGAAATTAGCATATGTAAGAACAGTTTTAAATCAATTAAATGACACTATAAACATCTAGAAGAAATACAAATTATGCATTTGTGAGGGATTCTTGGGATCATTAAGATGATCAATTCATGTATAAAATTGTCAAATTCCCTGCACCTAGCCCCAATGTCAGAAAAAGACAACCAACATTAAGAAATAAGTGAGGTAGAGAAGTTGCTCTTGAGAGTGTTTTTATTTTCTACCACAAGACTGAAAGACTTGTGAAATCCTATTCATCACAAATCGAGATTCTCTTTTGTTGATCCTACTTGTAACGCCCTAGTGGAGAGCAATATAATTGGGTGATTAAAGAAGTGGAGCAGAACAAAGATCTGACTCAGTCAAATGTATATGTTCAATCCTGAAACTCAGGTTTTCTCAAGAATTAGGTTCAGGCAATAAGCAAACTCCTTTACATTGTTCAAAACACAAAACGTACCAATTTCTTGACCAATATTTGTAGAGTTACTGCAGAAATGGAGATACTGAAATGGGTTTTATATTGTCGCATGGACAAGGACCGATCCCATGTATGCTTCATGCAGAAAGGATTGAATAGCTGTTAATCTCCATTAATCCCCCACGATTGCCCATTCTGTGGTTGGTGTTTTTGAGATAGTTCCCCTGGAATAATTGCAAAAATGTCCTGAATGTTTTGTCTCTTTGGACTAGAAATATAGCTTTTATCATTCGTTCTTGGTTGTACATTTGTACCTTCAACTAGTTGGCACATGAAGAACTTTAATTTGAATACACTGTACAGGATGTCTCATTTGCAAAAGAATTGAAACTGGGCAGGAAACATGCGTATACTCTAACAATAATGTTCATGAAATCTCATAGTCATAGCTTCACAAACATTTTCAGGAGAAGTGAAAAACTATCCTTGTTAACGTTTAAAATGCACTGACCATAATCTATGTTCATAATTGTATTGTCCCTATCAGCACGCAATTCAGGCATTGGTCCCATTGAACACTGTATGCACTGTGGAGCGGATTAGTGTGTAGCATAGTGCAAAATGGTCTGCGGTCTCCAGCCCGAAACCTCTTCAAAATTTACTGATTGCTATAATTTCACTTAAAGTCAAGTTTCCCGTTTTATTATCTACATATTTTGTTTTTACATTTTTTTTTTGCCTGCAAAAGGGACACCCTGTCTTTATTACACAATGTTTTGCTTCCTTTTTATTTTGAGGTTAAACTCGTTCAAAATCATCCAGCTGTTTGCAGCATAGAATTGTGACTTAAAGAGGTGTACAAGGAATTTGAATGAATTCAACGGCTGAAGCTACCTCATTTGTTGAACCTTCTCAGCAAGGGGCAATGTTGTTAACTCTCTCAGCCCCATAGGCAATAGATTATGTACATGTATATGGGACTATCAATGGTCAGTAGTTAAATGGTTAAGGGATTTCAAGTAAAAAATTTGGTTGATGATGCCCAGGGCTATTGCAGACTTTTCTTCTCCAACTTGTAGTTCTAGTCTACCCTTCCCTTATGGACTTATCATGAAAGGAAACATGCACAGTTAGTGCATGTTTTTCTTCAGTAACAATAGAATCATGATTTACAAGGAATGAAGGTAATAGACATCTTGTGATGTCTGTATTGTGTTCAGTCATGGCACACATCCATCAACTGGGATTTCTTTTATGAACGCTTGTCTGTCCAGTTTTCACTAGTTTGCAAACAAGGCTTCATTGACCAAGTGAATGACATGAGGATGAAATGTTTAGAGTGTAAACATGGCTTGGTAATGTAATGTACACTTACTATAAAACTTGTAATTTTTGCTTGACATTTATTTTTGTGCTTTTCTCACTGTTGTTTCTGTTGTCCCTTGGCAGATTTTTCTGAAACCTTTACAAATTTGTTTCTCTCATGTACACTGCAGCTCAAAGGAATTGGCATAGGGAAAGGGAAAGAGAAGAAAGGGAAGGAGCCTCAGTTTTAAACTGCGGTATATTTTGTCCAGTTCAGCATGAAACACGATACTTTAGCCGAAAAAACAGTGTTTCATGCTTAACTGGACAAAATATACCGCGGTTTAAAACTCAGGCTCCTTCCCTTTCCTCCCTTTCCCTTTCCCTATGCCAATTCCTTTGAGCTGTAGTATATCTGCTGTTATCGAAACCAACTTAACTTCAGGGTGAACTTTCCCTTTAAAGTATATGTACATGTACTTGGTTTATGTTCATGTACATACATGTCAGTGCAGCTGCCAGTTCAGTTTGGACATCTTGGTGAGTCATGTTTCTATTCATGTCAGACGTAAAAGAAGTACACAAAAATTGCAGTGTCTCTTTTTCAAGGCTGACGCCATTGAACGAATGCACTTTATAATGAACCATGAGCATACTGTGTTTGATATTAACCCTTTTAGTACCAAGCTAGGAAAAGCCTATTGAGGTGTTACACATTTCATGCACCTATTGTACTGATGGTGTTTATAAGAAGAATTTAGTATTCAAAAGGTCTCTTTTGACATACATGTATATTTATGGGGACTATTTTTGCATTCTGGATGCTAAATCGCTCTTAGCACCCATTTTGTTTTCATTGATGGGGCCTGGGGGAATGCATACCACTCAGTTCACATGTACATGAAGTATTGGATGAAACATACATTTTTTTTGGTACATGTTGAAACTTATAAAAAATTCTCAATCTGCGATGAAGACATGACATGTGGCCTTTAGAAGCAGGTGGTCTCTGTGTACAGGTTTCATAGGGAAACATTCTTCAAGGGAAACAAACACTATGGTCTTTCTATACAGGTTCTTTCGAATGTACATGTAGGATTCACTATATTTTTCCTAAATACTAAGATAACAGTTTCTTGTAAAAGGTATTTATTCAATAATTAATCTAAAAGTACATGTTCTTATGAACTCTGTGTCCAACAACCTTAATTTTTTGTACTACCTTGTGCCTAAATTACAGTACTTTATTCTTACTTAAGTTTTCTAACTTCATGTAAATGCATAGGGACATGCTATCTACATGTAGCCATGTGTTATGCTCTTTAAAAGAAACAAGCATTATCATTATTATTATTATGTAATAAGAATGACATCATGAGAGGGGTATTGTTCTTCAGAAATTTGAGAGCACAGTACTAGCAGACATTACTGGTATATGAAATACAATAGGTACATGTTATACAAGATGGTGACATATTAGCCCGCATGCACCTTCCTTGCTTATCTTATCAGACGGTAAATAAAGTTTGTGTACGTGTATTTGCTAGGACTACAATAGTCTGAGATAACATTGACTTGCAAAACAAATCAAAAGAAGTCCAAATAGATGCTTCTTGTACATTTACATTAACATGTAAATACTCCTTAACACTTATTCATTTTGGCATTATAGCAATTTACACAAATCCCATAGGGCAGTGAGTAAAGGAAGGGTTTAGCCTTACAATACCAGTCCTTGGAAACCCTATGAGGGTTTAATACACACTTCCATGCCAACGGTAATCATAGAACTATAGGGAAAGTCCACCCTGAAGTAAAAGTGGTTTTAATCATCACAGAAAAATTAAAGCAACATTGGTGAAAGTTTGACAAAAATCCATTGAAGGATAAGAAAGTTATGACTTTTTTAAAGTTTCAACTTTGTGACATCACTTGTGAGGTACTCTCCCATATGTTGTGTTCTGTTTGATTCAAGAAATTGCACATCAGGGGTTATGATCAAGGAATAAATCTTTTCCATAGAGATATGTGTGTAAAATCATGAGCCTCATGATATATCAGGTGCACAGGTAATATCTATCCTTATGAGAAAATGGACATGTCCAAACAAATAAGTACACAACAAAATGGGAGAGCAACTTTCATAACTTTCTTAATCCTTTGACTGTTATTCACCAAACCTTCACTGATATATTCATTCATGGTTCTGCTTTCATTAAAACTAACTTAACTTCAGGGTAGACTTTCCCTTTAAGGTCAATGGAACATATTTCCCATGAAGCACCAGGGGCCTGGAGGAGTGAAGGTGATCTTATCCACCAGCCTTCCACAAAAGGCTGTAGGAATCCATTTCCTTCCTGCCTGGAGGGAGGCCGTTTCTAATACAATGCAGTCTTGCATCACATGAAATCAGGAGGAGGAAGAGCAATAACATTATCTCTTTTCTATTGTTTTTCTTGTGAAGGGGGGGGGGGGGGGCTACTTTTAAGCCTGATGTCATGATGAAACAAACATTCTCAGCAATTCATGGAAATATTGTATAAGGAAAGACATCTTTGCACAGGGTCTTTTTTATCTTGGGGGGGGGGGGCTTCATTACACGTTCATGTGCTATGAGCCCCCATTTTTTCACTGATAAACACTGAGAGGTCAATGTTGATATGATACTGGTACTGGTATTTACTTTTCTGGTATTTACTTTTCTACATTTTTCTATGTACATATGAGGATTTTCAGGTACATGTAATTAGCAGAGAAGGAAAATTCTGCACATCCATGCACAATATATTTGGATGATAGCATTCAAAAATTTGATACCCACATGAAAGAGACAAAATTGTTATCTGCTTCCATGTTATTAGACAATTTGTACACATTTTATTTGTTTAATATCAATCCGGAAAGGATGTCATAAATAAGACATGTATGTTTGTTTGGAAAAAAATCCAGAGGTGTCTGTCCAATAGGTACCACTTTATGTGTAATTGATATAGAAATATCATTGTTTGGTTATAGAGAGGGTTTAAATAATGTCTGAATAAGGTGCATAAAGGGTACTGGAATCTGCTGAGCTAAATGTAAAATGTATGTTATCCTCTGTTGGGCGTACTCCCGACAGCAATCATGTGCACCATCTTTGCTTGACCGTTACAGCTCATGAAATCACCCATCATTATGTGTGCTAGGAAACTGTTTGATCTCTGTTTTTTTTTTTCTCCATTTCTCCTCTGTTTGTCCTGTTCATTCAACCTTCCCTAACATCCTCACAATGCCTAAGCACCGCTTGTGAGGGTAGTTATCAGAGAGGGTATAGTTAGCAGATTTTTATGGCATACTGCTGTCATGGCAACCTCCCATATCTGGTACAGGTGATTTTAATCTTGCTCATATCCACGTGTGCATTCAATCAAGCTGCAGTAGATAACATCAGTAGATAACAGCAAGTCGATGCATACCCTGCAGGGTGCAAGGGAAATGGCCTTTTTTGTAAACAAAAAAAAAATCATTCATTTTTTTTGTAATGGGAGAATTTCTGCATGGCTAGTTTGATTCACTGCTTAATAATGTGGAATAATGCATACTAATAGTGCATTTGTGTGATTTCTTGGCATCCAGCTCAGCTGAAAAGACATTGGTGTCAGTTCGAAACCAATTAGGCTATCAGCAGATAATGTGTTCAGAAATGAGTGAGAAACCTCTCTGCTCTGTTCATGAACATGGAAACATTAACCTCCCGGTACCATTGGTGCATGGAATGTGTGAAAAGTCGATAGTCTTTTCTAGGCTTGACACAGAGAGGTTTATACAGTAGTAGTTTTCTTTTTGTAGACAAAGTTAAATTCTACAAAAAGAAGCATGAACCAGCAGTGCAACACAAGAAGTCCAGTTTGTGAAATGAATGAATGAATTATGAAATATGAATCTTTACAGTGACGTAGGATTTGAATAATTAAAATAATGCTTTCATGTAGTTTTGCCTCTAATTAGGTGCAGCTCTCTGTACAAATGCAAGTAAGGACCTTTTGCAGGTCAAAGTAGTAAACATTTATATAAATACCATGGAAAATGGAAGAAGATATTGTATATGAATTTTCCTCTATTAATATAAACCAATAAAAAAGCAGAAACTTACTTTAAGTGAAAATATTTCAATTGCTAGATTTTGAGGAGGTCCTCCTAAACCGCTGGCCTAGAGACCTCAGACTGATATGCGCTATGGTCCTTATCGTTTCAATGTTAACAAGGATACTTTTTCGCTGTCCCTGAAAATGTTTGTGAAGCTATGACTGTGAGATATCATACGTGTTACCGATAGGATAAACATGTACTGCTGTTCCCTGCCAAATTTCATAAATTTTGCAAATGGAACACACTGTCTTTAATGTAGTGATCTAAGATTATAATTATGTATAATTTTCTCCTTGGTAGTTTTCCTCCAATTAGGGTTGGCTTTTACAAATTCATGGAAAGAAAGGAGTTAAAATTATGTAATCTTCTCCATTTCTAGTCATATCTAATCACAATTAAGGTGAGAAATACCTAAAGCATTGGTCTAATCAAGATGCATATTGTGATGTTCAAAATAATCTTGCTAGTGCAAGGGTCTACAGGAACTAGACTTAATGAATAGAGATTGTCCAACTGAACATTTTAATGAAATGCAGTATATGTAAAGGTAAATGTAAGCCCATCAAAAGTCACTTATGCCTTCGCTTTCCTACACTGTATATTCTGCGGAATGTTCTTATAACATATTTTCCTCCATTTAGCTTCATGGTTTTTACACAACATTTTTGTTTCATTACAAAAGGGACAGAATACCTTGAAACAGTATTTTATAGTGTATTACACAACTTAATGTAATTATCATCTCTGCTTAAGGGATGTTTAGATCTTTGCATGTGAATGACACCAATGAGGCTCATACAATTCTCCCTATCACATATAGCTGATCAATAATCAATAATCAATGATCAAATAATCAATGTTGGTGAAGGTGATGGGATGAACTATTACTGCCGAGGCGATCTGGATGTAGCTATCTTTCCGAAGCGCAGCTGAGGAAAGATAGCGTATACATTCAGATCGCCGAGGAAGTGATAATTCGTCTCATTGCCTGAAACCAAAAGTTGATTATTTGATTTATATTCCACATCTGAAACCAACTATCTACACTGTATACCAAAAATGACAATTTGACGTACAAAAGTAATGTTTACTTCTTGACCTAGCCCCAAGCCGCTGCCATGGGGAACACGCGTTAGGATGCGCGTTAATTAGGACGTGCATTAGGACGCGCGTTTGGACGCGTTAGTGGGAGCTGATAGTCCGAGTGCAACGCACTTTTATTTCGCGCATACTCAAAAAAATTGATCACGCGTTAGGACTGTGAGGAGTGAAGAGATCAGCGAAACCAAAATGTACTATCACCTAGAGTGTAACGAACTTTTATTCTCAGGTAATCTGATAGGAAAAACTACGCCTCATCACGTGATCAACTCTTGACCAATCATATAGCAGCATTCTTAGTATGTTGAATATAACAAGCAATATCACCTTGCGATACCGATATCTGATAGATTGCCCTTGGGACATATACTTCCGGTAAGAGTCTGGTGCATATTTAATTCACGCAACAACGCACATATTTTGTAATTTCGACCCTCGTAAACCTCGTAATATTAAAATGGAAGGGTTGTTACATGGACGAAGGACTTGAAAAAAAATACCACCAATCATTCACAGTGATGTTTTTTCCTACCTCAACATTGATTGTGGATGGACTAATGAAAGAATGAAAAGACACAAGCAAGATGATAGCTATAGAATGTTCGTGAACCGGAAGTTCATATCTCAAGAATTAAAGGAAAAAAAATTAGAGTGCCACACGCATTCAGATTTGGAGAGCTATATGTGATAGGGAGAATTCTGAACACATCTTTTCAATGTAAGGCAGCACAGTAGGTACCTTTGTACTTTAGGTTGAAACATGGACCCTTTGGTTGAAATAAAGAATTGGGATTGTTCAGAAACAACTCTCTAACCAGTATACTTTGTCTGTGCCCTGCTGTGTGTGTGTGTGTATGTGTATGTGTGTGTGTGTTTGTGTGTGTGTGTGTGTGTGTGTTGTGAGAGGGTTGTTGTTGTGGGGGCCATGGATAGGTTTACCCAGCCAGGGATTAGAAGGTCCCCAGTGTAAACACACCCTACCAGAATAGCTGTAGTGTCTACACTGCCCATTGTGTGTAGCACTCTTCTCCTCCTTCCATGGTCTGTCTACAAGTCTGGAGTATGGATACTAGACAGTGTTTCCAGTCCTTCTTAAATTCAGGAAAATTAAGGAAATTTTGGTGTTGTCAAGGAAATTTTCAGGACGTGAAATAAATCTAGGTACAGTACTTTCAGGAAATCAGAGAACTTTGAAGAAAAACAAAGTGTCCAAAAAATGTGCAAAAAAAAAAGTGCAAAAAATATTGTATGTTGATAATACATGTACATAGATCTAGCTGTAGCCCCTACACCCCTCCCCCTAGCAAGGCTGGGTTTTGTCTTTTATTATTTTAGGAAATGGTGGTAAACTCCAAGAAATTGTAGAGTTCATTTCAGTTTTTTTTTTTTTTGGAGAGTGGCAATACTGATACTACATGTAGATATACGTCCACTGCGTTAACCCACTTCCAGTATGTTGTATAAGCCAGGGGGAAGTGTCTACCTTTGAAAATTATGACAAAAGTTCTGTTTGCAATCTCAATTATGTGTACATGTTACGGTTAAATCAAATACCTTTGTACATAAACATGCTAAATTTGGTCATGATTGCAAGTATGTTTAAGTACAGCTAGATCTGTATATCGTGACCTGTACTACTCATATAGAATCTTTGCATTGTACTTTAGGAACCAGCTATACCCGTTCCCAAGTTTCCTACTTAGAAATGGGCATTGGGTAAACCTGGTCCCCAGGAAAGTACTGCCATCAGCTTGTTTGAACTCTATTTTAAGTACTTTTTTTAATGATACATATATATTTGAATGCTGTTGGTGTCCTGTAATCCGTGTTTATATTGTTTAACTGCAGTTAAAGATCACATGTGTGGAATTTTCATGGAGAAATATTGTTGAGGAAAGAATTTTTATGAGAGAGCATCACATACCATTTTGAATTACATTAACCATTAATATTCATAGATGATTTGCAAATCATGGTAAAGAGATATTTAATCTAACTTGATATGGTTTGATACTGATGCCCACACAGTTGACAGACACATTTGGCTAAATTTGCAAAGCTTTTCTGTACTTCCTCCCTTTTTGCAGAATTAGAGCTGTAGTACTGTATTGCCTATACCCTCACTAGTTCTATGAGTACACACCTGTGCAGGACCAGTTCATTCCGTGAAATTCTTGTGGAGTCAGAGAGAGCTGACTTGATGCTTGAACCATTCAGACTCTGCAAATATTTGTTTGGCATTCAGGAGTGAACCAATTTTAAGGCATTTTGTTGGGGGGTGGGGGGGGGGGGGAGGGGGTGGTTCCAGTATTGCTCCGCTGTATTGCATTCAGAATCAGAATATAGCAGGGCAGTAGTTTACAGTGTACAGAGAGATTTCAAGAGGATGTTTGCCAGGAAGTCTTCAATAGGAATGTTGGAGTATAATAAGCCGTCATCTTTACCCTCTCAGTACTAAGCCTTACAAACTACATTGACTGCCTGCATTTATTTCTGTTAATTGTAATGGGAGGGTTAATGTAATGTCCTCCTAAGTCTGTACTGTGTACACATAGTACCGCCCTTTTACGACAGTCGCCTGACTCTAGTGATTCAGTCTCAATAGGTGGAATGCACTCTGAATCCTTTACTTGTTGCTAGTCGGGCAAACAGTGGACAAGCTTTGGGTTGTAATGCATTGTTTTGAAGATGTGCTTAACGTTTGCATACACTCCAGCTCAAAGGAATTGGCATAGGGAAAGCGAAAGGGAAGAAAGTGAAGGAGCCGCAGTTTTAAACCGCTGTATATTTTGTCCAGTCCATCAATGCTTTTTAGGCTAAAGCATCGTGTTTCATGCTGAACTGGACAAAATATACCGCGGTTTAAAACTGCGGCTCCTTCACTTTCTTCCCTTACCCTTTCCCTATAAAGATGCCAATTCCTTTGAGCTGTAATGTACATCTAAAAAAATGGTCTATTCAGATTCAGAGCTTCTATATATAAAAAGGGAGGGGAGTGAGCAATGATAGGTGAAAGGAATGAAGTGTACCAAATTGTATCGTGAAGGGCCATTCTGACTGCATATACAATTTTAGATGAAAACAATTACAATTACACATTTTAATATTCTCTTTGGCTAATTCACACTTAAATGCTATCATTTTTTGAAATTATATCCAATCCAACTCACTTTACTCAGTAGTGCATATTACACTATGCAATAGTGTGATACAGAATCACACGTAACCAAGAGGTCCTTGCATTGTTTGTGTGATAAAGCACAGAAAATCTTCTATTGCCTTCTAGGAGTTCTAGCAATGTACATAGTGATGTGATACTGCATGGTTACATGTAGGGGGAAGGTTGGGAATACTTTACAAAAAACTATTTTTTGTATGACACAAATTTTGATTACTACTTAGGTACATTTGAACACTGAATGAATCATTTTTTTTCTTTAAAAGTAATATGCAATTAGACAAGAGGTCCTTTGCAGTTGTTTGCTAAAACACAGAAAATCTGATATTGTCTCCTGGCAATGTCATGACGTGATACTCCGCAATATCTAATTAGTGGAATGAAGAAATGTACAGAATTGCACAGCCCCTGAAGTGTTCTTAAGTCCATTTAATATATTTTCATGTGACACAATCCTTTTATTATTTTCATCCAGTCCAACTCATTATACACAGCAGTACATGCTATGGACTACATGTGTGTAATACTATGATACAGATAGCCAAAGGGTCCTTGCATTGTTTTTCCGATAAAGCGCAGAAAATCTTATATTGCCTGGCGGAGCTCGCAAATTAATCAGGCAAAAGGTCAGAGTCATTGGGTCTAATCTATAACATTAACCATCGCTTGGCGGAAAGATTCCAGCGTTTCTTCCCGACTTTTATGATAGCGCCAGTCTGGGAGCCTAATGAAGAAATTGGAAATATGTTACGGTAGTTCTATGTATCCATCATATTTTGAGTTCATGTTTATATTGCAAAACAAAGAAAGAGATAGTGGTTTTATCTTTATAACAGCTTATTGGAGGCAGCATTGATCATCACAATCTGGTATCATGAAGTTTTACATGTACATGTGTTACATATTTCTTGTGCTGATACATGAACACTACAGCTCAAAGGAATTGGCATAGGGAAAGGGAAAGGGAAGGAGCCGCAGTTTTAAAACGCGGTATCATATTTTGTCCAGTTCAGCATGAAACATGATGCTTTTTAGGCTAAAGCATCGTGTTTCATGCTGAACTGGACAAAATATACCGCGGTTAAAAATTGCAGCTCCTTCCCTTTCTTCCCTTTCCCTTTCCCTATGCCAATTCCTTTGAGCTGGAGTGTACATGTGTTACATATTTCTTGTGTTGATACATGTACATGTAAGTTTTTGCTTTTCATTTGAAAGGAATGGTTAAATCTTGCTGCCCCATTGAGGCATTTGGACTATTATAATATACACAGAACCCATAAAGCAGCAGTCTGTCTGACACAGTCAGGGTTAAAGGAACATTTTGTACTGGGAGTCATTTATCTTTATTGGTTTGAAAGTAAACAAAACACTTTCAACATAGTGATAGTGATGTAGTTAGATAACACCCAGGTCCAGAGGTTATAACATTTACTTTGTGCCTTTTGCAGTGTACAAATAAACATGGCTGCCAAACCGACAAACAAACTGTAAACACGGTTCAAGTGTACAGTATAAACTACATGTAATTAACTGAATGTAATTTTTGAATTTTAGTTTGCTAGTGCAGTTGTAGTAGACATTAACATGTGAATTTTGAAATGAGCGCCACTACTTTTTGCATAAGCATTGAGGTCATGCTTGTGAGCAGTATTATACTAACAGTGTGGGCATGATGAAAGGAATGCAAGCAAGGAGGGGATTAAAAGATTCAACCATTATTTCTTTGAGAGGATTGTAGGATTATCTGGGAGAATCACTTAAGACTTGACACCTGAAGGACACAGAGAGAGAGAGAGAGAGAGAGAGTGAGAGAGAGAGAGAGAGAGAGAGAGAGAGAGAGAGAGGGGGGGGGGAGAGAGAGGGAGAGAGACAGAGAAAGAGAGAGGGGGGGGGGGATAGAGTAAAATAGAATAAAAAGAGAGGTTAAGTTTCATGAAGAAAAAGGAAGAGAAAAAGAGAGAGAGATTACATACACTCCGCTCAAAGGAATTGGCATAGGGAAAGGGAAAGGGAAGAAAGGGATGGAGCTGCATGAAACACGATGCTTAAGCCTAAAGAGCATCATGCTTCATGCTGAACTGGACAAAATATACAGCGGTTTAAAACTGTGGCTCCTTCCCTTTCTTCCCTTTCCCTTTCCCTATGCCAATTCCTTTGAGCTGGAGTGTATGTAATTTGGATACAAAATGGAGGGAAAGGAAGCACAAATGAGAACAAAAACAAAGAAAACCCCCGCTTGACATAAAAGTGACGATGTAAAACATTGATTTTCCTTATAGATGGTATAATGCATAGCATTGTTGAAGTTGTCCCTGTTTTGACATCAGACATAAGAAGTAACCCTCACAATCACTCCCTTCCAGGCCCTCTTTCTCTTCTTTTTCTACGAGTATCTTGAAAGGCAGTTAGAATTCCGGAAGACCAGTCACCATGACTCGACCAAGATGGGAATTCAGAGAGGTGGAAAAGACAAACAAACAAGTAATAGAATATATTGAATCTTTGAAGCATTTACAGGTTTTCTGACCAAAGAACCATCAATAAATTAATAATGTTTGTGAAGAGCAGGTGGGTTCTAGAAAAAGACATCTTTATTCGTTGTAGTGCTTTCTTTTCCATCTGCTTTTGAAAGACTGACTCTGAGTAAGAAGGGCATTGTGGTTGAAGCTGTGACAAGTTTGCCTGCATACAAGTGTACCTCTGCATGATGTCTTGAGTTTGTCTGTGTGTCAGTCTGTCCCCTTAGCAGTTTACACAATGTCTTAAAATAGACATTCTTTGATTTGTGAATTAGGTATCATTGGATAGCTTGTTTGCTGTTAATTCAATGTCCATGTTGAAAAACAAAAAAGGGAAGATAAACTCATCCAAGTCAAGTCTTCCTGGGAGAAAGTCTTCAATCACACAAAAATTAAGCTCAGTCGTCTGATGTCATTGCATGGATGGTCAACTGCAAAACTTGATAATGCTTCAAGTTATAGGAAACACATTTTCAACTTTTGACCAGTTATAAATGAATGAAATATATGTTTGTTTTGCAGCAGCTTGAAATGCAATAAACTAAATAAGATTTTATCAAACATGTTGCATATATATGACCATATATGGTTTATTAACATTAACCCAAAATCAGTTTGAGTCCTGTGTCCTCAGCCAAAATCAATATTACATGATTTCAGGTGATCCAAAGACCTAAAAGTAACAGTATCATAAAAATGATGAGGAAGAGAGTCTTGGTAGAGATTTGCTAATTTGAACTGAATATGAGGGCACACTACTGCAGCTGACACAGTTGTATTTGTGTGTTTGTCATCATGGTAACACAATATATCAGGCAGGTGAAGAGGGAGTGTACATTGTAAATCATCTGCAATCAATGTTCATTCAGTCACTAGCAGCTACTGTATACATACAACTAAACATGTAGTTGATTACAAGCATGGTATACGTACATGAATGACAGGTGGTGTTTGCGTGTGAACACGATGCTGGTATCGATCTAGCTTTTGTTACCAGGGAATGCAACAAGGATGCCCAATTTAGAATTAAACACAGGGAAGGAAATATATCTGCATCATGTTCATGAACAAGCACCAGGTCATAAAACTCAGGATGAATGCTGTTTTTTGTGAAAGAGAAATACACACTTACATGTATTGTCTTGTAAATTGCAGGTGAATGGCTCATAAATTAGTAACAGGAGTTACTGCACAGCTGCATACATTGTATGCATGGAAAATGATCAATATTTAAACACACAATTTGGCAGTCAATTTGTTTTGTTGAATACCATACAATTGTATTTTCATATATATTTAAGACAGGGTAGCCCTTTTTCAGGTAAAAAAAATATGAAATATACAAAAATATAAAAAACACAGAAAATGCAAGAAAATACCGTTTAAGAACTTCTCTTCTAATGATAGATTTGGAAACTCACTTTTGGTTCTTGTAGCCCAGCCTCTTCTTTCTCTCTTTCTCTCTCCCTCCTCCTCATTTCGTTCTCTCTTCTACTCTAGTTCTTTCACCTTTTCTCTCCTCTCTCCCCTCTTCTTTCACCTTCTATCTCCTTCTGTCTTTCCTCTCTCCCCCTCTCGTCACTCTCCTCCTTTCTCCCTTCTCTCTTCCCCTCTCCTCCTCTCCCCTCTCCTCTCTCTTCTCTCTCTTATTCTTCCCTCCTCTCCGATCTCCTCACACCCATCTCCCTTGTATTACTTTGTGTTACAACTCAGTCTGTCCTCAGATACAATGCAGGCGTACATGTACATGTACTTCAAAACAATGCCCTTAAATCCCTCTCTGGTTATTTGTGCCCCAGTTGAGTCTTAAGGAAGACATGAGAGATCTTTGACTGGAATGAGGAAATTACTAAAGGTTCCCTGCCTCGAAGAAGAAAGGGCTACCATCTTCTTCACCCCTTCCCATATCTCATTCCCAACACCAGCAGAGAAGCATTTTTAATTGTGTATCAGTCACTTGCACCACCATATCTTTGGGCGTCACCTGGTATTGTACTACACTTTGCTGAAGATCATTATAAAATAATGGAGGAGCATTACCCTGACTGTGCTGTAGCGTCAGGTGGATTTGATTACTGGTTTATTGTGCAACAAGTCTACCAGCAGACCATCACAATTGGTTGATGACCTACCAGCAGGTTTAACATCGACATGATAGTTTTTCACGCCTTTCAGGAGGGGCTCTTCTCTCTCAAGCATATCGTCCGGAATTTAAAGAGTTGTAAACAAGATATTACACCGAATGATTTCATTGGCTTTTTGTGTGTAGCTGGGAGGGTATCGACCTGAACATCACCTATATTTTTATTAGACTATCTTCACAAAGTTGTGGGACTATTCTGAGCATTATACCTCTGTGCGTCTGACAATGTGTTGCTCTCTGGGATCTCTGTGTATTATTTCTGCAAAAATGCATCAATAGTGCATATAAAGTTAAGAAACAGGACTGAATATAAATAAATTTTTATGACTTCACCCTATCAAAGTATTGCCACTATGCTACACTGAAATCCATCTTCCTAAAGACGAGTGTCATTGTCCTACATACTTGAAATTCACCCTAAATCCTTATGTTCTATGGGGATACCACATTTCAATCAAGAAGGTTTGTCCTATTTTTTGTCAATTTGATATAGTATAGACTCACGGAGTGTTATAGAAGTCAAGTTGTGATCAGTAATTGCTTTAAGACTTTAAGGAAGAAACAGCGTTGATTTTGTGATGGCCAGCGAGATAAACGAATCTGATTATGTCAATTTGATACGAAGGATGAGGAGGTTTTCCAGGCTCCTTTGCCTGAAGCGGTGAGTTGCAGGATAATAATTCAATCCTATCAAATCTTGACTTACATTTTATAACTCCTTTGGTGTGAGATAACTAGTTTTAAAGGGATATGAAATATGAAAGAAACACACTAGTGAAGGCTTGACGAAAATCTGTCAAAGGATAAGTATGTATATATGATGTTTTGAAATTTCAATGTTGTGATGTCACAAGTTGCTTTCCCATATGTTTGTGCTGTATGATTTCATTTATTGCTCTATTTCTGTTTTTGATGAAGGAATTTTATTTGTTCATAGCGTGTGTAGAAATGTGCTTCTAATGATAATGATGTTTCTTTCACATTTCTGCTTTTATTGAATCCAACTTAATTTCAGGGTAAACTATCCCTTTAAACTGCCCTCCAAGTACCCACATGCAGATTTGAAAATTGTTTGTATGGGTTATGATGCATAATATGGTTTGGTTGTCCTTTTCGTATTGTCAGGCTGGAAATAAGCCTGTGCAAATACTGTGTTTACCTTCTTGGGATGGGGCTGGAAAAGGAAGTTGGCTCATACCTTTAGTCATATAATATTATTGCCCATTTATTCTGTACAATGCATGTAGAGGTACATGTCCTCACATGAGGATTGGAAATCTGGTGAGAATTAAGGCTCTCAAAATAGATCCATCTTCTTGTCTTAATCAAATCATATCACAATTGATTCAGATACATGTACATGCTGGACGTTGGAAAATATTGGATTTTCCTTCATGCACATACATGTACATGTATCAACAACATTGCTATTGATTTGCAATGTACATGTACACTGTGGTAGTTGAATCATACTGTACATTGTATAATGTACATGTATGTGTCCTTGCATGTTGCAGTTGCAATTGCAATTATACCCAAGTTGTAAAAGTAAAAGAGAGATTGCATAGTCATGCCTAATTTCAACTTCTGTGGTTTATGAGGAAAAGATGTTTATTTATAAATTTGTATAGCATTTATTTATAACAAATATTTTGAAGGATATTTAATGCAATTTGTTGCTGATTTGCATGATGACATTGCAGAGTTGAAACCGGGGACTCTATATAATGGTGACCAGTTTGAGACACTGCTGGTGTCCCCTCTGCGTGATAAACTGATCCATTTAGGCTATTTAGGCTATTTTAGGATAATAGTATTACATTACAACTTCCTCTGCATATAACCCATTTCTTGTTTTGGGCTTTAGTATGCAGAGGACAGTATCCTAAATATAGCCCAAATAGTCTGAATAGCTCAGAGCCTCTAGGACAAAGGGTGCACCAAAAATATCTGCCATCCAAATTGATGGCATCACCCAAATGACATTGTACCGAAAATCAATAAAGTGGAAGTAAGCCAATTCAAGAAGGGGGGGGGGGGGGATTCAATGCTGAATTGCCTGAAATCTGCCATCAACATTAACCCCCACTTTGATGGGCAATCCCTCATGCTGCACATACACATGTTCGATCTGCAAAAATTGATTGGAATTGCTACTGCATGGTATGATATATATTTTTGGCTATATGAGAGCTTTTTACAAATTTTCTTTGACAGGAAAACAATTTCATGTTACCTTCATGGGAACTGCATGCATGTTTATCTCAGACTGGGACCTACCTAATTTGATGACATGTTATTTCCTGCAACTAATAAAACACTCTTCTTTTTTGTTGTTGTTACTAAAGTTTACAATAGTCCATGAGGATAGACCATGGGCCTGTACTCATAAAAGCTTACTAGCCTTCCGGTAGTTAGATCCTAAAAATGCATGCAGCTGAATGCACTTTAGCAACTAACTAGGCTTAGTAAGGTTTCATGAATATGGCCCCAGAAATCCAAAACTAGACACAAGGGCAGTATACAAGAATCCACTAAGGGTGTGTTTATCATCTCTTTTCTTGGGTAGAATTAAGGTTTCCAAACACCTTTCAGGGAATTGTTATGAGATGATAAACGCAAAGGTGTTTGGATTATGGGGATCGGAAAGCCTTTTTGAAACGCACAAATTTGTGCGATCCAGAACGTGTTTGAGCCAGAAACGTGTTTCGAGAAGCGAGATAAACGCAAAACTGTTATGAAAGGACTTTCTACTTCGATCACAAAACGCATGCCGCACCTCCTTCCTCAGTCAAACGGCGCAGTACAGCTGTGCAGTGACAAGGCCAGTTTTTAACTGGGTGATATGCGTTGATAAACGCAACGTTTTTTTAAACGCGTTCGTAAAGGCCTTTGGAAACGCCTTTTGATAGTGGGTATTGAAAGGCGTTTCAAATTCTGGAAAGATGATAAACACGGCCATAGCCCAATCAATGGTTCACACCAACTTAGACACAAATAGAGTGAAGGGTTGAAGAGCATCATACAAATGAGATGCCTTGACACCTAGCTCTTGAAGGATGGGGTGCTATTGTCATGGATGTCACCACCTACTTAGTCTAGCAGACTGTTCCAGACTTCAGGGGGACCTGTATGATATGTTAGGGCTCTTCTCTCCTTGTAGGGGCCCAATAGCCCTGAGACCCTGTGTAATGTTTCACCGTTTGTGACCCAATTGGCAGTGTTAAGTGGGGCTTTCCCTTAAAGATAAGGTGTCCCAGTTGCAAAAATCATGCAACTTGGCAGGAATCGGCAGTATACCCCAACAATAACATGTATGAAATCTCATAATCATAGCTTCACAAACATTTTCAGGAAAAGTGAAAATCATGCAGTGAGTGTAGTCTACATTCAAAGAATCATATCGTTCCTATCGGTGCATGATGCAGGTATACTCCCATTGATTGCATGCACTGTGGAGTGGACAGGTGTGGACCTAAGCTTACAGTGGTCTCTTGTCTTTAGGCTATAGGTTCTGGACGACATCAAATCTAGCGATTGCTTCATGTATAATTACGCTTAAAGTCATGTTTCCAGTTGTATTATTTGGAGGGAAGTTCCAATACATTTTCTTCCATTTTTCGGTGTTTTTTTTTTTTTTTTTTTTTTTTTTACAAAATTTCATTTTTTGACTTGCAAAAGGGATGCACTGCTTTTAAGTTTCTTTCAAAGATAGCCAGGATAGCCATTTCAGCATAAAATCCAGGTGGCAAAATGGATGTTCAGGTGGCTGCAATACTTATTTGTATCCTACCATACTGTGTTCGTTAAGGTGATTTTGTGATTGCCACCTTTTGGTGGTACTCAGGCCTTAATTGTTGCATAAAACTGATCTTTAACGGTAACTCTGCCATCAATGGTAACTACCATGGTAATACTGCTCAACATCCAAGCAAATTCAAGTTGACTCAAATTCAAATAGAGGCAAAGTTACCTTCAATGGTAAGTTTTATGCAACACGGCCCTGTCTAGCTTATAGATATATGTTGATTTCATTCCCACTGGCACTTCTGATATGTTAGGGGACCAATTTCTTTTCTGGAGGGGTACCATGTAATGTCACTGTTTGTAACCCCATTGCCACTGTTTAGCCTACAGTACATTATGATGATCTCGGGATGTCTATTGTGTTTGTAAGATAGGCACCATGTCCATGTATGTCTTATACATGTATGGAATTCATCCCTTACCTCGTATATAATCACCCGCCTTTTTAAGTGCTGACCCACCAATCAATGATGTGGTCAGTCCCCATTCAGGCTGACGTCCGGCCAATCAATATCTGCGCTGACCGGTGCTGACCACATAAGTGGGCCAGGAATCTGTGGAGGACCTCCTCAACCACCGGGCCAACTGACCCCATGGGGTGGGCCCTTCTGCGATGGTCAGGGCCAGAATTGATAAAATGACGCACTGATGGGGGAGGGGTAGGGGTAATAAACCAAAGAAAGTGTGACATACACTGTAGGTGCTTTAAAATGCCTAAGTGCATCAGCTATAAGAGAACATTCTTTGCTCTTTTTTTTTGCTTTTTTTTTGTTTTGATACAACACACTAGTTTTATGTACACACTATCTTGTGCAATTAATTGGATATGTTACATGTCTTTCAAATTCTCATGTGACAACTTCTATGTAAGCCCCATATGACCAAGAAAGTGTGCTATTCCGAATTTCAGAGCTGTTGTGGGGGAAGGGGGGGGGGGCTTAAAGTGAAGTTGACATGTGCTTCTATGCTAGCGTGGTATTTTGCCAATTATTTTACAGCTGATGTGGCAGGGGGGTGGGGGGGGGGGGGGATGTGGATATAAACCAAAGTTGAAATTTGTTTTTATAGTGTACGAGCCCATACGTGCCAAAAATGTGCCATTTGGAGTTTTGGACCATGGCATTCGTAACTGATGAGCTTTAAACCAAAGTCATAATTAACTTCTGTGTTCACCATTTGCCCTGCGCGCTCCGGTGGCGCTTATGAGCTGTCCAGCTTTTTTTCTGTATTGTAATGCAGTGCTTTGTGCAGCTGCACTTTATATTTGCACATATGGCAGACTTTGACAACTTAGCCAAGTGATTGTAGTTAACATAAGACTACTTGCAAACTAGATCAAGATTTTGGGTGAAGATTTCCCATTCAAATTCTGCTTTATTGTGCTACTCAGGTTTAATGGAGACACAAATAGCACACTATTTTTTGATGGGATTAATTTCTAATTTCCTGCTTCAGAAATTATTGCATACTTTGGAACTTCATTTCAATGACAATGACCTTCATGATCAACTTAATTAATTATTGGGGCTTTTTCTGAAGAGTTTGTGGTTCTTGAGTAAATTCGCTACACTAAACACAATTTTTAACTTCATTTTATTGAAAATTACCTTCATGAATATGTATAACCTTTTTAATTATTCTTGTCTAATGAGTTTGTGGTTCTTAAGTGTATTTGCTACACATATCTCTATCACTGTAGCACAGCTCGGAAATTATATGTAACTTGTGAATATGTACCCTGAAGCATATTGTTGGCTAAGATCTCACATTGATTGGTTTTGTGTGGGCTTGCATGAGGCAATGTTGTGAGTTACGGGAAATCACAAATCATATACCAAGTTGTACCGAGTTGTGCCTATCTTTGAGATGAAAAGTCTCCCACTTAAAATCCCGTGAAAAAAAAATCATATCTTGACAACATAACATTATTATTCTTAAGGCTATATAAAATGACTACAACTGAAATTATCCATAATGGAACAGTGCATTGCTCTATAATTGAGATTTAATCTAATTTCACCCAGAGACTGTATGGATTTGACAGTGGCATGTGTAAGTGAAGCGTGATGCCTCTTATTTGTTCGGATTCGGTCTGCTCATTCAGCTGACTAGGTTACATTATCGGACTGCATGTATGGGATTACGTCATTGATTTATTTACGCATCGCTTGCATGTAAGGACATGAGCCTATCGTAGAAGGCCAGCATACATACTGCACTTTTGTCCGACACAGCACGCTTCAAATCTTTTCGGATTTTTATCTGAGATCTCGTATCCTCTAACTGACTCTTTACAATGTAGGTCAAATTGTTTTTTCAACAAAATCAATGGCACCCTGACCACCATGATGGAGTCGGTGGGAGAAATCTGTCAGGGATTTGCTAGGAACAAACATGAATCTTTAACAACTATTCATCACTGGCGTTCCTGTTAATATAGTATTTTGTAACTCAATGTTAGCAAAAATGCAGTCAACAAGTATGACATGGGTAATGTACAGCACATGAACCTATTAACTAGATGAAATATGCTACATGTGCATTGAGCTCAGAATTGACAACCTGCCTGTATTGCAATGTCGCAAAAGAAACTATATATATATATTTCCTTATCTGTACCAATATCTGTATTATTCAAGCTTATGTGTTTTTTTTTAACAGTTAATCCATGTGAGACTCCTCCATGTTCAGGTGCATAGTGTGCATTAGGAGGGTATACCATGTGTCTCAAAAAAACATACACTTTTGAAATGGTTGCCGAATAAAAAATATTTGATTCTTGGGAGAATGATTTACATGTTTGGATAGTTTATGGTCTTAACTTTCATCTGACACCAAAACGTCCAAAAATAATTCTTGCTCACTTTTGTAAAGGGTATGAAAATTAGGCTGCGGAGGAATTAGCCTTCCAATTTTGCGAGAGGTTTAATATTGAATAATTATTCAGTTGAATATTGAAATCAATATTTATTATTCAAATACAGTTTGTTGAAAAGGAATAGGAATGTCTCAACTACTGACTGCCTATTCTTCAGGTTATCCATTGACCTAAAGAATAAATTGCCGGCATCTTTGACATTCTTTTTTTTTTGTCAACCCATAATTGAATATTCAATTTAATATTCAATTTGCAACCTCTCGCAATTTTTTGGACGTTTTGGTGTTAGATGAATGTTGAGACCATAAGCTATCCATACAAGTAAATCATTCTCCCCAGAATCAAATATTTTTTTATTCGGCATCCATTTCAAAAGTGTATTTTTTTTTTTGAGACACACGGTATAGAAAGGTAGGATGCATGGGGTTAATTCATGCTTTATATGGCTGTAAATGGTGACAGCCTATTGTAAGGCTTGATGAAAGGGGGTGGGGTATTGAAGAGCGCCATAAATGAATGGTAAGGAAGAAAAAACAGACCTCTGCCATAGACGATTGAGCACAAACACACACACTATGCATGGGTATCACCCAGGGAGGTCTGTTTCCATCCAGGCCTTTTCAATGAGCCGTACACCACTGGCACTTTGATCAAAGACTGTTCACACTGCTCACTCAGATTTCCTGCGGTATGTTAGGGGATATTATGCATGTCGATGTTGGGGGGGGGGGGAATGCAGGGGCTACTTTTATCTTTTGTACACTTTGTACATTATAGCCAATGTGGAAAAAATACTTGTTATGAGGGGGGGGGGGGGGGCTAAATAGCCCCCCCAAATATCTCCCCAAATACGAACATGTTCACACTTAAAAAACTGTGACTATTTTAACAAATTATTTAGATTAAGTTACAACTCAAATCGATTAAACCATCAGTCAAGGGATGTAATTTTTAAAAATATTTTATGACATTTTAGGTTTTGTAACACTGTGAATATTTAATCAGATTTTTATTTTTGGATTTAAAAATGTGTGTGCATCAGATAATTCAGAACAAATCAATGGTCATTGTACATCACACATGTCAACCCACAACATCTTTTCTGCCAGAAGCATCATGCATGGTTAATGACACTGTGATGGTAGTTGATATACATATCAGTTTGTGCTTGTAGATGAAATGTGACTGAGACCAAATGGCAAAGCACAGGCTGAAATGGGTCACTCTGCTAAAAAATGAACTGAGCTGAACTGAACCGTTCACTCCATTGCACAAGGTGATGATAGACTCCTCATCAGTGAATCGCTAGTCTTTTGTGTACACACAAAACTGAGTACATGAACATACAAATTTTCTAGTCTAACAGTAATAAAAGGGCATGTACTCATGGAGCCCAGAGCATGTATGCTGCATAGGAATTACTATAACAAGAGAGTCTTTGTTTGGCAATGGGAACATGGCCCCTTGTCTATGGGCTATTGTGAGTGTTTTTGCCATAACAATATTTTTCATCAACCCCAGTATCCATGTGGAAAGCCAATCTCACACCATTTAAGCGATTTGAACTGTTTGTGCTCTGATAACAGCCAAATGCACTTTCTCCTTATTAAGGTGCGTTCTCATAGAAGCGATTCACAGTTACCACTTGCAAACATGACATCCTTTCTTCTCTCAAATGTAAAATATGTATATACACTGTATACACAATATTTACCATTCCTATAGAATGTCCGAGTGTAATTGATATTCTTGTGCAGCTGTATAAGACATGGTGGAAATACGCATCCAATGTAATATTCCATTTTGTTTTCTCTCCTTATCTAAAAACAGTTCTCAAGGGAATACACTGAAAATATTGAATTTCTTTCTTCCACGTACAGGTATACCTCTTGTATATTGAGTTTATTGAGTTGCGACTTTCGCCCTGCATTTAGCAGACATTAAGCCATGAACTTGGCTTGGCTTTGTATGTTCTTTTATTGTTTCTGAATGACTAGTACAGTGATCTGGGGGAAATAATGCAATCTTCATGCTTTTCTGAAGCAGGAAAATGTTAGCAGCAAAGTACAGGCAGGGAGCGATTGGGGCAAATTGTCTCCATGTGAACGCAGTATTGCAGTTCACTGAAGAAGACCATTATGGTGGTTGCTGTGTGATTATCACCTCTTGATAATAATTTAAGCTCTTGTTGGTGCTTTGGATTAAGATTTAATGCGTTCAGCTTAAATTGTCAGTAAATGAGATTATGCGAGTATTTGAAAACACATTGCATGATCCAGTGGTAACATTAATAATATGATGGCTTCCTGTTGATTTTTTTTCTCAGCCCAATAGGCAATAAACTGCGCTGTAATTGCCGCTAGTATCATTGCTTGGTACTGACAGGGTTAGCGGTATGCATTATATCCATTTTGCAGACAACAAATTCTCTGAAACATGACACGAAAAACATTGCATGATCCAGTGGTAACATTAAAAACATGATGGCTTTTTGTTATTTGTTTTGTCAGTCCCATGGGCAATAAACTATGTTGTAATTGGCACGAGGCTACATGTTTCATTGCTTGGTACAGACAGGGCTAATGGTATATAGTGTCATATTGCAGACATCAAACTATGAAACATTACATAAATGAAAACATTGCATGATCCAGTGGTAACATTAATAACATAATGGCTTTTTGTTTTGTTGTGTCCATTTAACTCTCTTAGTACCATAGGCAATAAACTGTGTTTTAATTGACACTAGGTGGACTACATGTATCATTCCTTGGTACTGCAAGGGCTAAGGATATGTAATGTATACATTTTGCATGCACCAAATTCTATAAAACATTACGAGAACCACATGAACAATTCCAATTTGTATCACATTACACTTCACTGATGTCGGATTCAAATAAGTAAAGCATGATTCCTTTGAAAGTCAGTGTCAATTCACATTCTCTAAGGTAGAGTTTTTAGTGGTTCTTTCCTTAAACAAACTATATATTTGGCCTGAAAAAAGAGACACCCCCTTTAACCTTTACATTACCAGGCCTTGAAAACCCCATTGGCTTAATACCAATGGTTTAAAGAGAGTTTAGTTTATATAATGTAGAGGCTTTGCATCAATCAATCCATTGGAGAAGCTTGTCAGAATCTGACATTGCTGGCTGGCAGTGGCATATGATATCATGGGCCTTGTGCCAGTGGCATCTCTGAGCCAAGAAAGGAAAGTCAGTTTCTGTCGTCCTGTTGACGTACGTCCCTGAACAGCACCAGTGAGGGTGACTTTCGCAAGGGCATTCTTTAAAAGTTTGTGGCCTAGGACACTTATCTCTCTTGTGGCAATTTTTGGAAGTAACTTTCGGGATGACTTTGCTCTTTCTAGGACATCTCCATTTGTAATATGATCGTGGAGGTGTTGTGGTGTAGTCGTTGTGAACTGTGACTGAAGAGCTCAAGGTCCCAGCTTCAATCCCACTCATGGCACTTGTGTCCTTTAGCAAGATACTTTATCCACATTGCTGCTCTCCACCCAGTAGTATAAATGGGTATTTGGTATGTAGGCGATGGGAGGTGGAGGTGGTCATTGTGTACAGGTTATGCATATAGCTTTCAATGTTCATCATTGTTCAAAGAAAACAAACAATATGGTTTATTGGCAGGTGGTCTTTCTATAAGGTGGTCATTAAATGTTTTACTGTACTGGACTAATGTGTGCTGATCATGTCTTCTGTCTGTTTTGTGTTTTCAGGATGGATGCTGAGCAGTACTGCTTTGAGGACTTTGACTTTGAGCCAGAGTCCAGCCCTGCCTTGGACCAGACCAGTGTGTGGGACACATCCAACGATACTACCCTCACTGAGGAAGCTGATGATGGATTATCAACAAAGAGCATCGAAGCAGCCTGTAGCCAGTTGAACCACATCAAGGAGAGGCAGACCAGTGAGAGAACAAGCTCAGAGAGGGAACCCCAGGGGAAGGCCAACCATGTGAGGCTAGGTGGGGGTCCTCGGTCAGCCTTTATTGATGCCAAGGCTGCGCAGAGATCGTCCTGGGCTGGGTCCAGGAGTCAGCACTTTGTGACTCATGGACGCAGCCGCTCCTGGGACCTGGAGGACTCTGACAGACAGGGAGCCACGAGGAGACTGGAGCACCAGGTCTCCAATGGCTTTGTGCGGACTGGACAGGGAGGGGTGGGGGTGGGAAAACAATGGACAGGCTCGGACCAAGCAGGAACCAGGGGGATCCTACATCAGAATAGGACTGGTGGAATTGGTCAGGGTCAGCGGTTGACTAGCGTCCTTGATGAAGTCACAGATTTGGAAACAATTGGGGAGCAACTTCAACAGGAAGATAAATTCAGTGTGAGGACTAGGAATGATGTACAGCATGTCAAGTGGAAAACAAATGGATTAACCAGCAAGCACTTTTATCGCTCACATCCACACATCTACAACGGTGGTCCCAAACTTTTGCATTCTGCAAGTGTTGAATCTGCCTTGCCTCCAAACCAACAGAGTCCGATCCGGCCAGCTGGGCTTATAGACCGTAAGGATCGGCATCAGGCCACCATGCATGCAGAGCTCCATACCCAGCACTCTGTGGATGGCTTTGGCCCAGTCACTCAGAACAGACTGCCTCACCAACTGAAAGGACACAGCGTTGACAACTTGCCATCAGCCGCAGAGAGGATTCGCCTCTTCGGTCCCAAAGACCTCATTTCTGACCTCAAATCAAAGGGTGGATCTCTGGAACCCCTCTCCAGGAATTCGACTCCAGACCTAGGTAGCAGCAGCGATTCTGGAGTGAGTGTCTCAACGACTGTGGACTCCCTGGACGTGCTTGAGCCAGACATGGCCAGACAGCTCCTGATGGACATTCCTCCTGCCAGTCTGAGTCCCGCAGCCAGCAAGCTGAAGCGGAAGCCCATTGTCCTGCCAGCGGACAATCCAGACCTCCTAGACAAGATGC
This sequence comes from Arbacia lixula, assembly GCA_963669155.1. Lineage (NCBI taxonomy): Eukaryota > Metazoa > Echinodermata > Echinoidea > Arbacioida > Arbaciidae > Arbacia > Arbacia lixula. Next base: position 19,975,132 of record OZ022579.1, on the reverse strand, counting down.
TGGCACTGCCCTCAGGGTCCAGGACAGAGGAGGGTCGTCCAGGCAAGGTGGTTGGGCTCCCTCCTAGTGGAAGGCCGGTGTTGAGGACACACAGCGCAGCAGCAGAGAGTGCACCAGAGGATGCCAAGCCGGGCAGACCGAGACCAGCCTCATACCACCAATGGTACGTTGACAAACCACTCAATCCTTTTGTTCTTATTACTGTATGTCCATGGAAAGGAAACCCAGATGATAAGTTGAATTGAATAAAAGTAGGAAAAAGCAGAGAAAAGAACAGCAATCATTACTCAATCCTTTTGTTCTTATTACTGTATGTCCATGGAAAGGAAACCCTGATGATAATTTGAATTGAATAAAAGTAGGAAAAGCAGAGAAAAGACCAGCAATCATTTGAGAAACATCAGATATACTGTGAGGGATTGATATGTGTTCACAATTCATAAACACTAGTAGTGAATCGTGATTATTAACATTCTCTACTCAAATGTTCATCATTTACATATTGTACAGACTTTTCATTATTCTTGTATAGCATGTATTAACAAGGAAATACCCAAAGCACCACTTGTCTACATTGAATTTTAAGTACAAGATTAATAGGTCGAGTTAGTAAACAAATTAATTCCTTAGGATTTGTCTGATATAAGTCCCAAATCTGTTTCTTCAATATTCATACTTTTATTCAAGTCAATTTATTATCAGGGTGCATTGCCCTGTGCTGTTTGTGGTTGTCCAAGTATATTGTAGTTGCTCTGAAAGTGAACAATAGAGGGCACCAGACTAAAATTGTCCAACATGAATTAGCTAGTACTAATGACTTCAAAGGATATTACGTGCTTGTGCTACTTCAGTGGTATAGTGTGAGAGAAAGAGAGAAATAGTAAGAGAAGGAGGGAGGGAGAAAAAGGCAGAGAGAGAAAGAGAGAGGGAGAGAGAAAGGGAGAGAGAGAGAGAGAGAGAGTGAGAGAGAGAGAGAGAGAGAAAGAGCAAAAGAGAGAGAAAGATGATTCATAATGTAAGAGCAACAAATGCTTTAATTGCTGAGGAAAAAGACACATCTTGTGAAAAAACAAAGGAGGGAGAGAAAATATAAACAGATAAAGTGCAGATCTATAAAAAAGAAGAACAAAAGAAGAACAAATTCAGATTGCAATAATAAGTCCTTATAGGAATACTTATAGTGTTTCTAGCACAAGAGGGCAGCAAACATATATCCAGCCTGACATAAAAAAAAAAAATCCCCAAAGCGGATGACTGAGAGCTTTTAAACCCCACTTGTGTGAAATGTGTGTCAGCTCTTGACCGAGCATGGGCGAGCATAACGCTCATTACCATGAGGAGCAGGGGCAGAGAAAATCCCCCCGGTTTTAGGTTTGGCAAGCCGACACCCCCGCCAAGTCTCTCCATCCCCGTTTTGGGTAGTTTAGCAGTCGATCCATGGTCATCTTCATGACTATCCATGGCATCTTTTAAGGGGAAAGATGTACCATGGATAGCGCTAAATCTCAGCAGGCTGCCGATCAACCACAACCTGTGCAGATAGGTTTGTCTTGCAGCTTTTAGCTTCTTCTTTTTTTTTTTTTTTTTTTTTTTTTTTTTTTTTAGGAATGGCAGTGCTATCTATGAACTCATATAAACACCCATGTATACTTGGGTGTCTCATCTAAAATCATGACCTTAATTTTTAAAATTCTTGCAAAATATGAATGAATTAATCAAAACCAAATCATGAGTAAATGAAACTCATAAAAAATGGGGAGAAAAGTTAGATTTTTGCAATCATAGTTTGAGTTTCAAAAGAAATGTGTTAAATGCCAAGGTCCTACATGTGCATGTAACCTTAGTTCATTATTGCATTTCAGAAATAAGTAATGTCAAGGGCGATTCATAATATGTATTTCCAAATGGAACATGAAACAACATGATTTTTTTTTATCTTATATCAGAGACAAATCTTCTACATGTAATTTGCAAAAGATAATCTGGGATTGTATCATGAGTTACAGGTATGATAAGGTGCAAATTTGCAAGTCAGCTTGTTATCTTTCATGCCTGGTCTCCCTTTGAAGATGTAATTGATATGAACCTGTTTGATATTAAACTCACGTCAAGTCTAGATCAAAGTGGATCAAAGGCTTAAATACACAGTAAAGTGATCTTGTTAGTAATTGCATTTTAACCTTTTTTGTCCCAGTTAAAATGCAGCTCTATAGGCTTTTTGTGACTAATATTTGTACCAAAATATGACAGTAGCATATGTAGTTCTACCAGAGATGTTAGCTAAAGTGTAGGAATCCAGAAGTCATCTTTTGTAGGTTAATCCAAGCGTGACTTTATAAAGTCTACATGTTCATGTTGTGTAAGTGGCTAATGATGAGCAGTGTGGGTAATCGTGGACAAGCAAATAAGATTAAAAATTGTTTTTTTTTTCATTTGACCATACTGTAGTTTGGAAAAAAAAACATGCAATGCTGATGTTTCAGTTAAAGTGGAAATAACTCGATAAGAAAATACTCATGTAATTGATATTTGAATGAAAGCCTTACATGGTCATTTAGTATTTATACAAAAACATGTTTTTGGTTGTCTTTTTTTTACCAGGACATCACTGTGATGCTATGAGGAGGGCGGTTTCACAATAGAAATACTTTAAAAATATGGGTTACCAGGATTGTGGATCCAAAAAATGTTGGTACATAAAGTTTGACTTGACCTCAAAATTACCAGAGAAAAGCACCAACATGAATAACTATAAAGTACTGAGACCTAAGGAAGTTATGTTCCCAGTGAAAGTAGCCAAAATAGTTTACAGTCAGGAATAAAATCACATAAACAGGCAAGATTGATAAATACTGTGGATATTAATGGTAGTAGTGTAACCACATGACTTACGGATTTAATCTTACGGAGGATGACTATTTTGATAAGAGTCTGTCTGTCTGACAGTGTGATCACGCCTAATGTAATTTGATGCTAATGATCAGTCACTTGGAGCAGTAGACACCATTCTTCTTATAAGTACCAGGACTTGTTCCATTTTGCTCAGACTGTCACTGATCCGTGTCTGTGTTGAAAGCACCCTCTCACCAGTGCTTAGTGAACTTCCAATATGTAACATGATATCCACTCATCCACCTGATGAAATGTGCATCGGTCGATGCCTATGCATCAGCCAAAGCTGACAAACTAAGTTGCTATTTTTTTTTATCTGGGGAAAATAACCCAAAGTTGAAATTTTGTCCTCTATAGACCAGAAAGAGGCAGATACTGTAGCATGACATTCTTTGCCTGCCCATGTTGAGGCTGATAAGCTGTCAGCTGTTGTTCTTACATAGTGCACTGTAATGTCCAGTGCAACTTGTTGTCAAAGGGAGCTCGCAGACTCAAGCTAGATTTCAGGCTAATGAAGATAGTCCACAAAAAGACCAAAAGACCAAATAACATGTAACATTTCCAGATCAAATACATGATAATGTAGCTAGCTATGCTTCCAGATTGGGCTGAATAAAACACAACTACCTGGCTATTCTGCAGCTGGGCTAGCTACCCGATCGTGAAATAGCCTGCTATTTTGCCACTTCGTGCCGATGAAGACGACTCTCGTCTCTCTATGTAATTTGACACGGTGTGTGTATTTCAGCAAACGCTACGCCGACTTGGCAAACTTCACTCAGGTTCACTTGATGCAATTGACCCGGTATTGAAGAGAGTGGGGGAGAAATGCCACGCTTCATGGTCGCAGGCTTTAATAATTATCATGCCTGGTATTTAGGACCCTGAGATGTTGCATGCTTGCCTGGTTTGATTGCTCTAGAACGTGATTCTTAGCCTTTTCAATACCAAGTCATTCAAAGCCCACTCATGTACTATGCAAAGTTTCACCTATGATACTGAGAGAGGTAAGGAGAATAAATATTATTGACATGCTGATTTAAAAACGAGCAGAACGTTTAGGAAAGCAGATTCATGAGTGTTGATCAATACGGACAGAGAGAACAGTGTTGATAGAATATTTGTAGGACAAATACTAAGGCCCGTATTGAAATCAACCACTCGTGTGACTCTTTGATGAAAATTAATGATTTAGTGACAGCATCAGATCTATGATTTCTTTTGCACACCATGAAGTTAGTCTACATCCAGTACTAGGACACAATGTATTACCTCAGGGACTGCAAGAGTTCAAAGTCACCACACAAAGAGGAGATGATATACATGTAGACACAAGCTATAACTAGAGATTTAATTCTGTCATTATCAGTGGCATGAAGATTTGGATTAAGCCAATGTGGCTTTCAAGGGCTGGTGGTAATGTTAGGGTTTAATGTTACTTGTAGAGCTCTCAATTGCAATGTAACCCGTACATTACCCGGCCTTGAAGCCCCATTGGCTTAATACACATCTTCATGCCAATGGTAATGAAAGAGTTCAATCCTATCTGGCTCAGCCACAATCATGTACATGTATGACCTATATTGTGCCTTTGCATGTTCGATCCAAGGTAAAGTTATACAATCATTAGCCTACATCAAAGAACCACTTTTGATTGATTGAACACATTCACCCAGCACACCCTGGTATCCCATCCCACAAATCCAGCTCACAGCCAATCAGAAGCCAGCATAAAGGGTCGACTTGCAATATTACTGATTGACCGAGGTTGTGATCATTTGGAACACTGACAGGATGAGACAGAACCTTCGCTTGAAGCCTTGCAAGGACTGCAGGGAAAGTAGGGACACACTTTACTTATTAACCTGAATTGCTGGTCATAACATTATTGACCTACATTGTAACCCCTCTAAACGCTCAGGAGCGGAGTGGAGAGGGGGGGGGGGGGGTGCATGGCAGACTTAACAGGAAGGTGTGAGAGTGTGCTACTATGTCAGTGCATGTATGCCTCACAGTACACAAGCTAGTTATACAAGGTGTCCATTAGGTCTGCTTCCATTCTTCCTTATACATAAATAGCACAAAGTTATTTAATTTTTCTTAAAAGACAGGGTCCTTTTTGCAGGCCAAGACAATAAAATGTTGTAAAAGCCATGTAAAGTGGAAGATATGCTATAACGACTTCCCTCCCAATAATAGAACTGGAAACTAACTTAAAGCAAAATTAAAACTATCACTAGATTATGCGGAGGTTTCGGTTGTCTGAAACCTTAAGCCTAGAGACCGCTGTGCATTATGGCCTCACTAGTCCACTCCACAGTGCATGCGTTCAATGGAAGCAATGCCTGCATCATGTGCTGACAGAGACAGTACAATTATGAATATAGACTACGATCAGTGCATTTCAAACGTAAACGGATAATAAGCAGCATGACTCTCATACAATCGGTTGTTCAGACAATAGACAACAGGCTATGAATAAACTTCCAATACCTTATTTTTAAAGGACATAATGAAGCTAGACCCCTTTGGTTTCTGCAGTTCCATAGCAAATTTTGGCATCCTAATTGGACCAGGGCTCACTGAGCCAGAAAACTGTGAGCAATGATTTTAAGTGTGAATATGAAAAGATGTCAAGACCTATGATGATTATTGGTCTCCATTATGTCATAAGAGAAAAGAGTTTTGGAATAAATTTAAACTTTTTTCCCCTGACGCATCCTAACTCTACTTATTCTTGCTGCTGCTGATATCTGATATACACTGTACGTAGGCAACCATTTTGTACCAATTATCTCCATTCTATACAGCATAATAGGCCTATTCAAAGACATCACATAGAAATATGGCAGCTTGGCATGATAAAAGCTTGCGTCATAAAGCAAACTCTCATTATAAAACACTGGGAATAAAAATACATTTCTCCCTGAGTCCCTGAGTGAGAGAGGGACCACTTGCTGTGAAGGCTCACTCAGGACTGGCTTGATTTCTGCGTAGGTTTGTTGGCGTCTTGACTTCTGCCCGCTGATAAGTCGGCAATCTGCAGCCTTCATTACAGTCTCTGAATCATTAAATGTGCATTTGGGGGAAGAAGGGCAAGCAAATTTAGGTAGACGCGGCATGTGTGAATTGGCTGACTGGTGAGAGACAAGACTCTATTTACTGCCATGCATGGAGCTCTGCGCTTCCAAAAAAAGAAAGAAAAGAGAAACCAAAAATAAGCTTCCTTCACACTTGGAATTTTTTCCCAATAGCGTTTTATTAATTAGTTATTTATTCAGGGTTTATTGAAAACATGATTCGTGGCAATTGCACACAATTGACATGTAATAACTTACAGAGGCATTAGATATAACATTAAAACATCAACTTTTGAATAATACCATGAAAGGCTGTGTATGTACATAGATTTGTGCATCACAAGATGAACAGGAAATCTCCATCATTTCCTTTCCTTTCTTTCTTTCTGTCTTTTGTAAAGTGTTGTATTTCATTGAGAATATTGCAAAAAGATTTATGTTGCCAAAAACAAAAGGAAAGTCCTGAGGGGGTGGTTTTAACCCTCTCAGTACCAATAAATCGTAGTCATGTGTCAACTTCAATACAGTTTATTGCCTGTCGGACTGTGTTGATTACTTGTGTTGATTCTTCACTTTTGGTATTCAGACATGGGCTGAACAATATTCATTGCGGTGTATTTGTTGTGGGGATGCTAAATAATTTCAACTTTCTGAAAGAATTGTGCTCAGTGTGAAGTACTCTTTGAAAGAAAGCAAAATATCTTTCAGTGGACAGATATTTTTATCTATCTTGATTTGTGCTCAGATTAAGTTGAACAATATTCATTACTCTATTTTCTATTTTGTTACTTTATTTTCACAACACTTTGCCTCCTTTCTTTCCCCTTTTTCTGCATAACTACACTGCAGCTCAAAGGAATTGGCATAGGGAAAGGGAAAGGGCAGAGAGGTAAGGAGCCTCAGTTTTAAACCACAATATATTTTGTCCAGTTCAGCATGAAACATAATGCTTTAGCCTAAAAAGCATCATGTTTCATGCTGAACTGGACAAAGTATACCGCGGTGTAAAACTGCAGCCCCTTCCCTTTCATCCTTCTCCCTTTCCTATGCCGATTCCTTTAAGCTGTAGTGTATTTTGACTTTAGTTCAGAGCTCTCATCACCACCCTCTCCTTTTATTTCCATTTCATCTCAATTATTTTCGGTTTGAACACCAAAAATTCAAGCTAAAAACAGTGTTGTGTAAGTGTTAAAAAATTGAAAAATCATCTCTCCTTTTTTAACTCTTTCGTTTCCTTTCTTCACCCCTAAGTGGTTCAACTAACCTGAAAGAATATAACCACATGGTATGACTGAAAGTTTTACTCTTTTCTAAATAGAATTAATTGTGTTGTCATTTATCTAGGAGAGGTTAGATAACTTGAGAGAATTGTGGTCAATGTGAATGGGCCCTCCAGCAGAGCGCTCATGATGGAGCTCCTAATGTGTATTTGCTTTGCAGCTATGGTCATGTTCAGACTGAGCCACTTAATGACTGGTCGCTACGAGCTAATCCCCCAAAAGGTCAGAGGTGAGCTCTGATTAGTTTCCACTCTTTATTTCCTCCATGGACAAGTTCAGTCGCTGGGATCTGATGCGGGACATTTCAGTTCTCCCTCTTTCAATTAACAATTTACTTCCAACGTGAACAGACTAATCTAATCTACAGTGCCATCGTTTATTTGTCTGGAAATGTTTTTCTTTATGTTGCGATTTAACATGACATTTATAACTCATTAATGCCTGCATTAAGGATGGAGGAAGGTAGTTTTAGCCAAAGTTGATCCTATTTTGTATTCTTACTGTACAGTAGGCAATTTTATTCAACATTCTAAGCACCTTCCTAAAGTTCTGTATATGAAAAGACTTAAGAACAAGTCAAAGAGTGATGATTTTGGGCTGGCATCTGATACCGTAGAGAGAGAGAGAGTCAGAGAGAGAGAGAACTAGTGTAATGTATTTTTTCCTCAAAATGTGTTATAAAGTCATTTTAGTACTTACATTGTCAATGTACATGTACTTATTCTTGGATTGCCAATGAGAACATTTTTGTTAGTGAGCATATACAGAATTGATAAGAAAATAATGCATCAAATAGTTACAGTCTGAATAAGGAAATGATATCAGAATTTGCAGATATCATTTAACGATTTTACTTTATTTACATATTCTTGAGAGAAATGAAACCTTAATGTAGCAACCAAACTTGTTGCTCTGTGAGAGTTGTCTGTAATACTCATGCAAATATGCATCAAAGAGTAAGTCTAGACTTAGCTGGAGGCAGTCTTGAGCTTTGTCCATGGGTCAACAGGCTGAAAGAGATCGTGGTCAAGAATCTTCAAGATTCCATCTCATGCAGAGAGCTCACTCTTCAAACAAGTGTCTTCCCAGCATCCATAGGTTTGCCTGGAGCTCGCCTGGTGTATCTGTGTGTGTACATGTATATATTGTTTCTTTAGTCCTGAAGATAACGGGCAGTGCCAGTGGTAAAGCCTTCCTTTCCCTCATCACTCACAACGATCCACAGATAAGGATCCTTGTCCAGTTTCTCAAGTTTAAGGTCAGGATACTTGAGTTGCCTCTGTAAGATGGCTAGTAAGATAAACCCCGCTCCATGCGAACATCATAGAGATACATGTACAATATCACTCTTTTTTACCCTATCTGAATGGGTGGGTGGTGTGTGTGTGTGTGTGTGTGTGTGTGTGTGTGTGTGTGTGTGTGTATGTGTGTGTGTGTGTGTGTGTGTGTATGGGGGGGGGGGGTGGGTGTAGAGCAGTGACAAACTTAGATGGGGTCTCAAGACAATTCGGCAACCGCAAGGAAAAGAGAGTCTGTGAAGCAACAAAGAAGTTCTTCAAAAACAAAAAGAGTCCTGACAAAATATCCTTATTTCGGGTATAATACACAACATTGTTCAAGGTTTTTATTTTCAATGAAATGAGACCTGAAAAGGAGTGTCTTATTTTTTTTTTGGGGGGGGGGGGCAGAACAGAAAGGTGGTCATCCTATCAGGATCAGGAATGCATTAACCTTTTCTGATAAAAAGGCTGATGTTCTATGTCACAAGTCAAATGGTCAGAATGTCTCATAGATGATAAGAAGACACATGTCTTCCAGCATGAGGGCATTTTTGTTCAATAAATGTCTCATGTTCGAATAAACGAAAAAAGACATTTACCAGTCAACCATTGTAAGCCCGAGTGCATATACTTTTGATTTAGCAAACCTCAAATTTGAGTGTCCTTGAACTTGCAAGGAAGATATTTGATATTCGACCGCCATTCGATATGACTTAACAGCCCATTGTTAGTCTATAGCCAGCCTTTGTTACCACCCATCAATGTACTGTTTTTAGCGACCCTTGGACTTGTTGGTCGCCCGTAATTACCGGCCTGTGGCTTTGTCCTTTTTGTCCTTTGTCGGTAACTTGTTACCGCCGGTCATTACGAGGCGCATCAACGGTCTATTGTTGGTCAAGTACCCGGATACACCGGCTATTAGTATTGGACCATTTATGAGCACTTTTCAGTTAGTGCGCTGCACTGACCATAGGGTATTTAAACCCCTGCTTACTACAATTTTGTATCACACCTGACGAAGTGTTGCAGCGGCACACGAAACGTCGTGATCTTTTCGATTCCGTTTACCTTACATTGCGAGACAAACGATTATCAGAAGCCATCTATCCGCAATGAGTAACATATTTAGCAAGATATTTGATTATTTTTAAAAACTGGGCCCCCATCATACAAAGAGTTGGTATTGTTCTCAATTGATCAAAAGTCCAACCCTTTTATCTCTATTTTACAGAGTTATGATTGGTATCATTTGGTATTCATTATACAACAGAGTCCTGCTATCTTCCAAAGATATGAATATGGTATAAAATAGAGGGAAGGGGAAAGATTTTGTGATGGCTGGGATATATCCAAACCAACTAGCTCATGGCTACACGTGTCATGCGTGTGCTTCTCTCTCAGTGTCGCGTCATAAGCAACGGTTCGTAGGCAACCATGAAAATACCACACCGCCACTACGTACCTACAGTACAGAACTACGTGAGACAGCTGGCAGCGCGCACGCACGTACGCGCACACACTACTTCGCGATATCAACATAATTTGTGCGTTTGTATGTTCGTAGTCATAAGGAAACATATTGAACATAATGAAGCTGCTACCTTTCGCTTATTTTTCAAATAAAATGTATTTTATCTTGATCATTTCTTTGTACTCACTAACCCAAGATATCTGTGTGGACAATTGAATGATAGGATACAGAGAGCCAAGTGTAGATGTCCATTCCGCATAGAGGGGGAAGTCCTCCCATGATGCACCGCTCAGTGACATCCAGACTTCTCTTGCAGTCATGTCTGTTTTTGGTCTCATATGCTAGTGCACCATACCGGAAGCGGACATGGCTGCAAAGAAACTCTGAACGTTGCTGCTGGATGCATCATTGGACGACTATGGAGAAATTCATGTGCTCTCCCTGATAGCTTATTACACAGACTTGTAAACTTACTGTCCCTGTGCACAATGCATACTGCCTAGCACAGGAGTTAGTAATACAAGGTTTGGTTAAGAATAAGAGACTCATTGCAACTCATAATGCTAAATTTCCTTAAAACTTTTAACATTTTGCACCTCCATCCATGATAGAAGACCAACTTGTAAGGTGTCATCTTCCTCTACAGTAATGTAACACCACCCCTTACTTCCTCTTCCTCTCTACTCACATAGCTTGAGAATTGACATAACAACTCTCATAACTGTCTTATCTTTGCTTTATTTTTCTCCATCTTTCAGCACTTTACCCCTCCATCCATGATAGAAGACCAACTTGTAAGGTTTCATCCTCCTTAACAGTAACGCGATACCACACTGTCCTCCCTCTCTCTTCATAATATAGCTTTAAGAATTTGAGGATAAAAATAAAGCTGTGATTTGACACCTGTGAGATGAATCACCAGCTAGATATAGAGCCATAGGTGCGAAACACACCCATGCTGCCTGCCATCCACAGACACTCACGCCTCACCCAACAGCCATTCCTTTGTTTTGTTGAATATTGGTTGTTGTTTTTTGCCTTCTAACTCCTTTTTTTAAAGCATTTGTTAATTGGGAGGACCTTTCCACATGCTTGGTGTAACACACTTTTTCCTCAGCTTGTTGTCCACTAGTGTCTGGTTTCTCAGCCATTGTTTCTAGCTTTATCTGTGTAATCGGATGTGTTTGGTTGCATTTGTTTTTGTGTTTGTGTATATGTTGGTGTATGTGTATGTGTGTGTGTGGGGGGGGGGGGAGGGGGTGTTTTGTGGTGTCATTCGGCCATAAAGATCTCACTTCTTCCTTTTCCTCCTGTGTCTCTGTAGATTTCTCCCACCTTACATGACAGCATCCCATCTCTCACTTCCCATCCACCACTCTCCCTTGAATCTGCTTTTATATCCTGCCCATGCTCCATCTGGGATCTTTTTCTTTGTCACCCCTCCTATTCCTGCTCCTTATATCCTCTATCCCTCTTCACTCATGTGCTGCCATTTCATCCTGTCCGTCCCTTCCTGTCGACCCACATTTGTATATCTCCTCTTCTCCTCTAGCTCCTCCTCCTATTTTTAGTCCTCTCACTCCTATACAAAAGGGAAGGTTCACCCTGCTTTCAATGAAAGCAGGAAAATAATGAAACATATAAATGAAGGTTTCATAAAAATCCGTCAAAGGATAAGAAAGCTATTATCTTTTAAAATCTCAGTTTTGTGACGTCCCCTGCGAGATGCTCTACTATATGTTATGTACTGTATATTTTGAAAATGTGAATATTCTCAAAAGGTATCATGATATCTGTGCATTGATACCATTGGATACATGTTTTAACACACATACTTTTGTGACGCAAATGTATTCCTTCATAAAAAACAGAAAAAAAGAATATATTGGAAAAGTAGTACACAACATATGGGAGAGCATCTTGCATGTGATGTCACAACATTAAAACTTATTCCATTTTTTTCTTTTATTTCAACCAAATTAAATTCAGGGTGGACTTTCCCTTTAAGCCCTTCACTCTTGTTCTCCTACATCAGCTCCGAATTGCTCAAGTGAGCTTATTACTCAAAGAAAACCATCCCAATATTGAGAACTCATCTCCCTCTTTCTTCTCTTTATTCTTCACCCCTTCTCAGCCCCCCCCCCCCCCCTCCTCGGTATTCCTCTCACTCCCCACCCTTATGCCAAAGGTCTTCCTTTGTAAAACATGCTACCCTATCCTCTCTACCGGAGTCGCGCATCTTTGCAATCAGCTGGTAAGAAAAGGAGTCTAGTGTAACCCGTAACACACTTTTACCCTTTTCTACCCCCTCCTTGACCTACTTCCCTTCCCTGAAGACACCCCCTCCCATACCCTTCCTTCAACCTCTTTCTATATAGCCTTCCTCCTATCCCCTAAGCACTTCTGTAGCTCATGCACTGAATACATTCGTTAGCCGTGATCTTTAGTGGTCAATGATCTACTGTACATTCAGCTTATGCTCCACAGCTTCTACCCATTTCCATCCCCTCTCCATCCCCTCCACATCCCCTGCATATCTCCACCCCATCCCATCAACCCATCCCCATCCCCATCCCCATCCCCATCCCATCCCCATCCCATCCCCATTCCCTCCCCATCCCCTCCCCATCCCCTCCCCATCCCCTCCCCATCCCCTCCCCATCCCCTCCCCATCCCCTCCCCATCCCCTCCCCATCCCATCGACCTATCCCCATCCCCATCCCCTCCCCATCCCCTCCCCATCCCCTCCCCATCCCCTCCCCATCCCCTCCCCATCCCCTCCCCATCCCCTCCCCATCCCCTCCCAATCCCCTCCCCATTGCCTTCCCCTCCCCTCCCCATCCTCTCCCCATCCTCTCCCCATCCTCTCCCCATCCTCTCCCCATCCTCTCCTCATCCTCTCCCCATCCTCTCCCCACCCCTCCACATTCCCACTCTGGCACCCCATCCCCACACCTTTCCCCACCCTACCGCCACACCCCTTCCCTCCCCCTCTACTCCCCCTCTCCACCCCCTCTGTACCCCCTCTCCCTTCCCCTCCTCCCCTCCCTTCCCCTCACTCTCCCCCTCCCCCTCCCCCTCTCCCATCCCCTCCCCTCTCTCTCCTCCCCACCACAACGTGCTGCCAAGCCCCTCCACCCAGCACGCACTCTCAGCTGATGCTCCCACGCTCCCATTGAGCAAAGACAAGTGTTGCGGAGCGATGGCCCGGCAGTCTCCCACTGAGCGCCATCCCTGTCAGGTGTGCGTTGTCTCACTGACTCACTGCCTGGATCCTATGTGCTCATCATTAAACCTGAGAACTATCGGGCGATAGGAGGCAGCAAGCTTGCCATCCACCCAGCGCTCTCTCTCTTCAGTGTTTCCACCACCACACTGTCCTTCCCCATGGAGTTATGTTGGATAATACAGGAATTCTGTTTGTGTGTGTGATATGAAAATTGCTACTAGTTTGGGACAAAATCTGGATGCCCTTGGAAAATGTTTCCACTGCGATTATCACCACGTAACAGACTCAGGTATACACTGCAATTTATGTCCATTATTTCTTCTCAGGTCTCACTGACTTCACTTTTCTTTCCCAGGCACCCGTGCTGTTTTCCTTTGAGCTTGCTTCTTTTCCTTTCTTTTCATTGCAGGTTCCTCCAATTAATAGCAATTTTGAGTGGAAGCATGTAACATGTGACCTTGATTAAAAATGCACAATGTGGAGTCTTTATTGGTAGGAGTGTGAGAGAGAAATATTGATTAATGATTCTGGTATGCTGGTGATAGATTCTGATGGGGTGACCTAGAAGTCATTGATTGCAACACAATGGAGGGACACTGCTCAAATTTAATGAAATTCTGAATTTTGCCTGCATCTATACTTCATTCGTAAAATGTATCCTGAAATGTTTTACACCCATTTATCAATCGGATTTAACTCTTTGTGTGGCACTTGTGCATTTATTCACAAATTATACACATATCCCATAGTGCTCCATTTTGACTGTCACAGGAAGGCTTGATATATGTTCTTCTGGATTTAAGATCAGTTTTATTTCCTTATCTATCTACATATATCCAATATAAACATAATTGAATATGCACTTTCATGTTAACTATTGACAAGTAAGGAACATGCGAATAAATATCAGGCACAGATCATTTGAACAAAGTTTTATGTAAAATGATTGGAAAAAGGTGTGTGCAAAACACCAAAGAGAAGACTTGAAGATACATACATGAAGTTACACTGTAAATGATCATGTGATTCAGATTGATATGTATTATGGCGAATAGCATACAAACAATAAATACATATGAATACAGGACATCAATATTTGATACAAAGTTAAGGAGTGTTTCTTCTATTGCATTCAGTGCTACATATATCCCATATTGTGCTTCATTTGTGCATGTTGCAATGGGATGATGCGTAATATAAGCAATAACCCTGCTGTTCCATTATTGTGATAACATCTCATTGATTCTTCACGCCCCAGTGAATATCATGTGGTGCCTATTGCGGTTACTTCTAATCAGACTGCTATTAATTGTGGTAATGGCTAGGGTTTGATTTTGGCGGAAGCTTTGTGTACAAATGTTGAATTCCTATCTTGGAATACTCAGTGCATGGGCTGTATGTAGCATGTGTTTGCAGCGTGGTATTCAGAAGGGTGGTACCAGTGAATATTTGGGGTGCAGATACTTCACCCTCATCTAAAAAGAGTTACACATAATGATAACGCTCACATTACCATGGGATCATTTACTGTGTTATCAATCCATGGTCTCATTATACCTTGGTATTAAGAAGGTTAATTGTTTTTTTTTTCTTCTTTTATTTGATTAGACAAAACTAAGATTTTTGTTTTGTTTTAATGGCAGCTCATGTGTTATGCCATAGAAGGGTGTGAAACAGAAAGAAACAAGAATGTAATAACAACTAATTCCCTGGATAACAAATGATGAGACTGAAACTCTCTTTCTGGTATTAAAAGAAACCTGTACTTTGTTGTAAAATTTACTAACACTCTTCCTCTCGTGGGTCAAATATCTTGAAAGAATACAAGTACATGATGTGACCAAGAGGTTTACTTTTTTCTAAATAGTATACAATAGTATGACCTGGAAAGAAATTAGGTGAATTTTGCAATGTTTCAAGGAGAGCACTGAGAGTATTTGTGCAGGTAATTTCCTGTATGCTCAACAGTGGGCTAAATGGGTTAAAAGTGAGTTAAAGTTTGCTAAATTTTTGTGCCATGTAGGTATTTTTTAACCAGTAGTGTACATAAAACCCAAAGAGCAGCTTTTTATTTGGGACAGGAAGGGTGAAGAATCATTATTGTACAATAATCAAGGACACCGAGTCAACAGTATGTGTTGCTTCATGATCATGCACAGTACACTACATGTAAATGACTGCAGTCATCATATTGATAATGCTGTGTTCAGCTCTAAAACGTGTGCCACAAATTAAATGTACATAGCTGAATGGCTGTGTTGATCAGCTATTTGTCTGTTTTGTTTGCTAGAGTGAATTGAATCTGAGGTGGGGAAAATCAATGCTTCTATGTGTATATGTTCCATGAATACATAAAAATAGTGTGTCCTTGGATACCACCTGTTAATTCCTACAAACTGACTCAGGCCAACCGAGGCAGTCAAAAACTCTCTGCATTTTTATCAAACCTAAGAACTACTCATGTGCATATCAGTGCATCCTGTATACTGGATAACAGCAGGGACATATTCGTTGTTTTAAATCCTGTCCCTATATTGATGTTATTGCTAACCGTTTTCAGTGGTTTGCTAGGCAATTAATTCCTTTCATTCCAAGAAGGGATGATTATTCTTTCATTGTATTTCATGACTTTTGGAAGGAATATTATATTTACTGTATTTGCCTTAATTTATTCATTAATTTCTTTTATACTCACATTAAGTGAGGCTATCAGAAAGGAGGTATGAGTATGATTGAAAGATAACTTTCTGTGCCCATCCCACACCAAGAGACAAGCTTCCAACATCTCTGTCATTGAATGAGTGAAACATAACAATAAGGTGCTTCCACACCACCTTGATCAGGAGAATACCCGTAGTTTACAAGATCAGATTCAGGTCCTGAAAACACCCAATCATTATTTTGTGCATTCACGCATCCCTGAAGTGGCTCTGTATGGGAAAGTTCTTGTAGTTGTGCTTGCTATTGTTCAATAGAAATGTAGTTTGAGTTCATACTGAAAAATCTCTCCAAAATATCTCAAGACATACCTGTAGTTTTGAGAGAGTACCCACTAAATATTTTTTAAAGGCAATATTACTGACCAGAACTTTGCTTTTATACTGCAATATCATAAGTATTTTTGATCAGTTAGAATAGAAATCAGAAAAAAATAACTGGTATTTTCTGCTTGGGTAGGTTTAAGAGATCCTTTATTTAACTGGAAGATATGCTAATGGTTTCACATCTACAGGAGATTTCAACTAGATTACCAAGCTTGGGTGAATACATGACTGTACACATATAAGTACACATACACACATGCACACGAACACGCATACATGCATACACACTCACATTAACATACATACCCATATACACACACACACACACACAAACATAAATGCACGCACACACAAAAGCACACACACATACTCATATTCCCACATATATAACCACACATTCACACATACAAGCAGATAGATACTACCACATATATACAAACATACATACATAAACCCACATACACAGATCCACACCCACATACAGAACACACACCCACACCCACACACAAAGACAGAGAACTATTCCCCATCCCCAGCATCACTTCTCAAATTGGCCAAGCGGACGACGTCTTGAGCACTGACCTGTTCGTTAATGAAGGGGTTCTTGAGCCACGTGAATTCCCCTATCGATCTGTGTATCTGCCTGGCTTAGATGAAAGAACCCATTGATGCATGGCCCGCATCCAACCCCGAGCTAGGAAGACGTAAAGGCGACCAGAGAGCCAAGATAATCACAGAATTAAAATGTCATTGCTGCTGCTGCACCTTTCCCTGTGAAAAAAGAAAAGCCTGCAGTTTTTCAGACATGCTTGGCTTATTTCCAAAGGCGATAGGCATTTGAGAAAGGGAAGGAATACTGCTTGGAGTAGAAAATAAACAGAGCAAGAATTTGTTTATGATTTAGAAATGTGCTAAGTATGGTAGACCTAGAGTGTAAATCTTATATGCTCTATGGGGAGTTCTCAATTTTTCTCCTGGTAGATATTGATAGGAATAAAGTCCTCAGAAACATTGTTATACCCTACAAATTTAAGCATTATTTTTTTTATCTACAGATTTAAAAAAATGCAGTTAAAATTGTGAAGTTTTGTGAGTACTAACATGTGCAAAATCTTTGAATTGGCAATGCTTTGAGTAAATGAAATCTTCGTACACTGTACCATTTTGTATTTTTTAGTTATTATGTGGATTGTACAATACATACCCTCACATTTATTGTTGTTGCCATAGTAGAAGACCCAAGCTGTTCCAGTACTCCCAGCAGCAATTGAGATCTGGAAGTCTTGCTTTCATCTTCCATTGAACTCACTCTAACTCTTCCTCCTTCCCCCCCCCCCCCAATGTGGGTAATTTTACATGCAATCACAGCATTTCATCCGCTCACCTTCAAAAGTGCCTAAAACAGAGGAAGCTTTGCAATATAGTAAGTCTTGTCTATGAAATCGAATCGCAGCTGCGCTTTCCTTAAGATCTGTGGGACTTCTCGCCAGGCTTACGCTCCGAAATTGCCGCTGCGCTGGTTACAGTTGTGAGTACCCATCTCTCCCTCGCTGCAGAAACCTGGGCCTAGCAGCAAAGAAACACGATTGGGTTTCACGTCTATCACATTAAGATTGGTCCGAGTTGTTCGGGTTTCACTCACTGACCTCCCGCCCTACTTGCCTGCTGTTTTGTCCTCGCCGTTTAACCCTGTCAGTCCCGTAGGAAATAAGCTGAGTTGTTATTGATATGGTGCTGCCAGTGCTTTGTACTGAGAGGGTTCAAGCCAAGGAAGCGGAAGGCCTAGCGTCAATCTGTTTTGGCATGGTGAACTTTGCAGGGAACAGGGAAGTAAAGACGGAAGGGTGGATAGGGACTTGGTTCCTAGAAATGATTAAGAATAGGAAGGAAACTTGGCTCTACCTCTACCACCCCTCCCTCCACTGCATAGCGGTGTTAGTGGGATGGAAGAAAGGACTCCCAAATCGGATTTGCGGTGATAGCACTGAATCATGCAAAGTGGAGAGTGAAGTGAACTTGAAAAGGAGAGAGAGATAGAAAGAGAGAGAAAGATATTCTAAGCACCTTTCTAACTCTATTGACACTTCTTTATAAAGAAGATTCAAGAACAAGTCTAAGAGTGATGATTTTTGGCTGGCATTTGCTGCAGTAGAGAGGGAGAGGGGGGGGGGGGGGGAGAGAGAAAGAGAAAGAAATTGAAATTGAGAGAGTTAATGTGTGTGTGAGAGAGGAAACAATTTATTTATAGAGAGTGTGTGTGCATGTGTGTGTGTTATAGAGAAAGAGAGAGAAAGACAAAGAAGGAGAGCGAGAGAGACAGAGAGAGAAAGAGAGAGAGAGACAGACATACAGAGAGAGAAGGAGTGAGACAGAGAGAGACAGAGATAGAGAAAGAGAGAGAGAGAGAGAGAGAGAGAGAGTCTAAGAGAGGGTAAGAGGAAGGAATATTCCCCAGAGAATGGGCTGGGGAAGCAGAGAAGGAGCGAGAGTATTCTGAGAGCCTCTTGGTGGTCTACTGGTCCTTGCGCCACTTCTTAAATGATGAAGCAGTTATGTGTGACATGCGATCCTTCATATCACTGTCTATTGATTGCATGCAGTTTGCTACTGGTACATCTGCACCGGATAATGGCAGAGTATATTGAACTGACTTGGCTGCGAGCTGGCCAAGTCATCAATCACATACACAGAACCCTACAAGAAATGCACAATGTTTATGAGCCAAAACATAGAAGGGAATCATGAGTGGGGAGGAAGTTAACAGGGTGAGCAGAATAGAAAGTAGGGAAAGGACAGGTAGAAGGTGATTGATTATGTGAATGAGCTTGGCCCAGCAGTGATCTATCGTTCAGTGGGCAAGAAATACCCTCCAGGGAGTGGAGGTGGTGAACATATTTGTGTGCACAATTACTGCTCTGCATACTATGACGTGGGCCCTGTTGCATTAAACTTAACATTGATGGAATCTTTGCTACCAATGACATCTTCTATGGAAACCTTGACTTGATTGGCTGTTGAGTGATGTTACCATTGTAGTTACCATTGATGGCAGAGTTCCCATCAATTGTAGGTTTTATGCAATGGGATCCCTGGCTGTGATCTTAACATGCATTTGATTATAGTCTGTAGACTGTAATAGGATAAAAAAAAATGTGCACAAAGGAGAGAATTCTGTTCTTGTTTATTATATTTTCATAACATTTTTTTAAAAGGGATGGTAGTGGTAAAAATCATTGGCAGGGCAGAAGCATTCTGTGGTCATAGCAAGTCGTAGTCTTGTCTTTCAATGACGACATAACTCTAAGATGATTCCAATATCGTGAAATAAAATGAGAATAGGAGCTATGAACATGACAGAACTGTCTGACCATGATTACAAAAGCCCTGTAGTGATTTCCATCGCTATTCGTTAGATTTAATCTAAATTGACAAATACATACCAGAGAAGGAATTTACATAAAGGGTAACATTTCTGACTTACTGTACAGTTTTGATGATCTATTCAGATATTTTTAGCAACATCATTAAATGAAAATGTCTTCAATGTGACATTTTGTCTATTGTATATATGCTTAGCCCCTATTACCTGTGTGTTTGTTGTTGAAAGTACAGATTCACCCACCCTACAAGGACACCTGAGAGGAGCGTTAACACGGACGGACTGACATGGACCCTGTGCCAGTGTGCAGCCCTCAGACTGTGGCTGCACTGCTCGCGCAGATTTTGTTGCAAATGTAATTCAATTTATTGATTCAATTTCAGCCTCACTCAGGGCTATGTAAACACAGTGCAAGGGGAGTTTGTGGGCTGAGTGATACATACATGTAAGCATCTGGGGAACGTGAACCATGAAAAGGGGACAAACTGGATTTCCCACCTATTCTGTCCTGTCATATTCTGCAAATATGCGATATTTGTTTGATATTTGCAAACGTGTCCTCCTTTGTGCATCTGATAAGTGGCTGCTGTCTGAGATTTGTCTGCATTATTGGTGACAAACTGCACGCATGGCACATGAAGAGCGTAGGAGGAGTAGATTTGTCTCTGTTCTTTGTTCTTTGAGTTTCATTGGGTGATTAATGCTATTGGGCATGATATCATTGTGTGATGTCAGCTAACCCTCTCAGTACCAACCATTGATAGTTGTAATTGTATGTCAATTATAACACAATTGATTGCCCATGAGACTGAGAGAGGAATGCAACAGGGCCGTCTTGCACTAAGAGTTACGATTAATCGTAAGTCCCCAAATTAAACACATATCCTTAAAATTAAACATAATTTGCCTTTAATCCACATTCTATCGCACAAAGGATTGCGTTTTATATTTTATATGAAACTATAAATGACAACTCATGACGATTAAACCTATCTTTGCAATGTGTATGTAATATCATGCAACTCCCATTTAATCACAACTGTCTTAGTGCAATGCGCGACAAATATGATATTTAATCTCAGTTGTGTTTAATGATAACTTTACTTTAGTGCAAGATAGCCCAGGACAAATTATGTGTGGCAATGACATGTACATGCATGTAGCAGAAACTAGTTAGATGGTCTGTCGTAACCGACAGATCACCTTCTAATTTTGTTAGAATTTTCTTTATTCTTTATTTTTATTACATACCCACCACTTTTTTGTGTCATCCATATCTCAACAATGCATGTGTCATGTTTCATCATATTTTTACCATGTGAACATGTAACATGTGAACTTGTCATTATGATATTTTCAAGGTCATGGCATGACTGTGATGTCATCTATGAGCAATGTAATGAAAACCTTTTAACTGATATATCTCTAGAACTGGTCATCTATAGCTAATGAAAATTGACTCACCCCTTTATCTCACATGGATGTTGTTAGCATACATGTTACCATTAAGGCAAGTCTCTGAAATGTTTGTGTATTGTATGTGCAGTATGAGCATTCTTGAGCGGTGTCTCTGATTTCTTAGGAATAGATGAAGGTCATCGTGCAATTACCAGCCAATAACTGCGCATGAACTGTTTACATGCTGTTAGCACAAACCTTTGATTATTTAGGCAAGTCTCTAAAATGTTAGTATTTTGTAGGTGTGCTATGAGTTTTATTAAACGTTGCCTCTGATTTAGATGGTCACCGTGCATTTACCAGCCCATGTCTGTGCACCAATTTGACAATACAGACCACCTTACACTTGTCCACAAGTATGTCTCGTTGTAGTTGTAGTTATCCTAGTTCACCCTTGTTTCCCCATTTGCTGCCTCTGTTGTCTTGAGGGCAAAGCTCTTGACTGCTCGTTGCATCGCTACAAGGCATGTAACATACCATAGTCAAGTGGCGACAGGAAATCAGAGAAAGGAATATTGAGATTCCACTTCTTCCTAAGTGATTATTAAATCAAACTGGGTATCAAGTGAATCTTGACACAAAAGTAGGTGCGATTAGAATGGATGAGTTCGGATGGTTTCTTGTGTCATGAATTTTTTTTTTTTTCTGAATTGTATCTGTTGAGATCAGCATGTATATCTTACCCAACGCGTGCTCAAATGGATTTGTACTGAAAGGGAGTGTATGCCTTTTGCATACTGAATATACAAAGTTATGCAATCTAGAAGAAAATACTGTTTAAGAATTTCTCTAACAATAGAGGAACTGAATTTTTTTTTTTTACATTATGCTGACATTGACACGTATCTCTCGGATCATATAAAGTTTGTGATCACTCCAAAGCTTGCCCAAGCTTCGCTTGACCAGCAACAACTAAGATGTATATGATGCTACCTATCTATTAAAATATACGGTTGGAGAAGTCAAAAGGATATCTCTTCATGGGATTTGAAAATATGGTTCATGTTGCATTTTTGTCCTTTTCTGTTTTGTTTATGATCAGTCCTAAAATATTGTTAATATCCAAGGTGGTGTATATAGTCAGTAGCCTGTATGCCTGCAATGGTACAAACTTTTGGCGTCGGTGAAAAGGTTTGATGCTTATATGGTATGTCTCATCTATCACCTCTCTATTTCATCTGGGCCTTGTTGTATAAAACTTACCATTGATGGGAACTTTTCTACCAATGCCAATTTTTATGGAAACTTGAATTTGATTGGCTGTGAAACGATGTTACCATGGTAGTTACTATTGATGGCAGAGTTACCATTAATGGTATTAGTATGAAAGTTTGATGCAGCGCTTGCCAGAAATATGGCTTTGAACTACTTGTAAACCATTACATGAATGTAATAGACTTCAAGTGGCTTTGTGCCATCAACATATTTCAATAGGAAACCTGCAGTGTGCTTGGAGAGATGTTTGATTTCTTCTTATGGGTGTACAGAGGGGCCGGCTTCCCCTTCTTCCTAATCCCTCTTTGCCATCTAGCCTTTCATGCTATGAGGTGCCAACATCTCGTCATCTAAAGCGTGAAGATTTAGATTCCCCAAGAGCTTTGGACGTGAGAATTAAATTCAGCAGTTTCTTGGCACCGCGCAATGTTTCCCATACCTAAGGAGGACGTTATGAAAATTGAGCAGATGTTATCTCCCTGTCTGTAATCCCCCCCCCCCATGCTGGCATCTTGCATGCATGTATGTGGTGGTTTACAGTAGATTCATGCTACATAGTTCAGATTTAACTACAGTCAAACCTGTATATAAAGACCGCTCAATGGAGACGCAAATGGTGGTCATTACAAGCAGGTGGTCTTTCTGCACAGATTACTCTAATACAGGTTTCAATGGGAAACACAACATGTGGTCTTTATGGCCAGGTAGTCGTATGCAGGTGGCTGCTAAAACAGGTTTCACTTACAAGAAGTTGGCTTTAGACAAACGTGGGGTTCACTGTAAATTGTAAAATGCTTTAGTGATCATGAAATTTTTGTAGTCCATCCTCACATTTCAAACTGAATTTGCCAATTTAATTTTGCCTCGTGCGGACACTGGTCATGAATGAGAATTTGTACTTAAGTGACCAAAATGCCCTTTTCTAATTTCATTAGTTGATCTTTCATTGTAAACTTTCAATGTGCCAATTTGATAGCCAAGATAATGGTTATTTTTGCATTTGAACCCTCTCAATTCCATGCCTTTTGAAAACTCCATTGACTTACTGCATGTCTCCACGCCTGGTTATGCATCAGAATTGCATCATTCATTCAGATGGATTTGACCAAGAGTAGAATGCTCCCTACAGCATTCACTCACACACAGGATATTTTATCTATTCATTCAGAGTTGAAAGTTGTTGCAATTCTAACCTCTCCACCTGTACTGCTGAAACAGCTGAGGTGGGAAGGTGGGCGGAGAGAGGTAGAGAGAGAGAGAGAGAGAGAGAGAGAGAGAGAGAGAAAAAGAGAGAGAGAGGAGAAGAGACCAGCTTGGATGTGATATAATATGAGAGATAGAGAGAGAGAGAGGGAGAGAAAAATGAGATAGAGAACAAGAGTGAAAGAGAGAATAAATGTGTGTGTGTGTGTGTGTGTGTGTGTGTGTGTGTGTAAGTGAAAGAGTGTGTATGTATTTGCATGAGAAAGAGAGAGAGAAAGAGAGAGAGAGAGAGATTAAATAAAGAGGGAAGGGTGGGGGTGGCATCTGTTCAGTGAGGTATTTTTATCTATATTCAGGAGGGTAAAAGAAAGAGTAAGGTGTCAATGAGATTCAAATATACAGGGAGAAGGAAGATGGTAGCCTAGGTTCTACGTTTTGGACTGAATGGACATAATTGAGACCCGTAACAACTATGTCTGGAAACAAAGACTATGCTCTCTATCCACTTGCTGTCCCAGCATGTTGAATGTGTATCACACTCATGTTTTCTTCTAAACATTCAAGTTGAATATCAGTCTAATAGCAGAAACATGGATGTCATTATCTTCAAGTTTTTTTAATGGATATCCAGGTCTACAATGTCAATACAGATATCCATATCTACAATTTCTAAACAGATATCCATATCTACAATTTCAAAATAGATATCCACATCTACAATTTAAATATGAAAATCTTTACATTGTCAAACTAGATATCAAGATCTACACTTTCAAATTGGATATCCATATCTACAATTTCAGAATGGATATCCATATCAACAATTTCTAACAGATATCCATATCTACAATTTCAAAATGGATAATGGTAGTCTTTGACAGATATTGGATGGGTGTCAGTTTAAGTCAGTCCCATTTGATTGAATTAAACTCTCCATTAGGATGAGGTATCTGTTCACACGTGACGTGTGAACATGCATTTGCACAGTCCATCAAAGTCAAGGTTGGAGGAGGATATTTACCACTCTAGAAGCTGTAATAAGAAATCCACATCAACATTTTTAATGTGAGAAAAGGGACCAAATAGTTCAATTTCTCTCTGTATATGTCATGTACATGAACATGAGTGGGAAGGAAAGAAGGAGTGAGAGAGATGGGGATATTCTTGCAAGATAACTTAATTTCTCTCTATATATGTCATGTACACATTTAGAAGTGACAGAGAGCAAAAATAGGAGAAGAATGAGAGAGAGAGAGAGAGAGAGACTGAGGTGGGAATGAGGGTGGGGTAAGAAAATGTGAGTGAGAGGGTTGGTTGGGAGTACACATACTGCATCTTTTCTGCTGTTGCTATGATTTAGTGAAAGAGAGAGAAATAAATGAAGAGTGAGCCAGAGGTGGGGATGGGGTGGTGTGAGAAATATGTCAACGAGCGGGTTGGTTGGCAGGACATGTAGATACTCCATCTTGTCCGTCGCTATGATTTGGTGTCAAAATTATGGCTGGTAGGATATAAATTGGTTCATGCTTCATACATTGAAGGAGATAGAAGCTGTATTCATACAAGACTAGCCTGTCTCCCCGGCTGTAGGGTATTTTGATTTCAGACTCTATAATAAGCGAGTCTGGCTTTAGTAGGATAATCATTCTCAATTTTTTTCCATAACTGAGAAAAGAGCATGTTGATGGAGTGACTAGTGATTGATTATCAGAATTATTTGTCAGTTTGGATCAGAAATATCCCACAGTCTTGAATCCAGGCGAGTATATGAGGGGAGCTGGATAGTGAGGAGGGAAGGGCAGTTTAAGAAGAAGGGATGGACAAGATCTAATGGATATATTTAATTGCTCCCTCAATATTTGTCACTAGATGAAATATCTGCGCACATGTACACTACAGCTCAAAGGTATTGGCACGGGTAAAGGGAAAGGGAAGAAAGGGAAGGAGCCGCAGTTTTGAACCGTGGTATATTTTGTTCAGTTCAGCATGAAACACGATGCTTTAGCCTAAAGAGCATCATGTTTTTTTTTATGCTGAATTGGACAAAAAATACCACGGTTTAAAACTGAGGCTCCTTCCCTTTCTTCCCTTTCCCTTTCCCTATGCCAATTCCTTTGAGTTGTCGTGTAGATGACAAAACTCTCCTGCCATGACCACGTGTCTCATGCTGATTTGATTTCAGGATCAACAGGAAGCCATCCTCTAATATTGAGACAGACCCATTGAAATCAAGCTGCAGTATGCCTGGACCATATGATGATGGCAGGTAGTTCTAGCATGGGTGTATAGCTCTCACAATCTTGACTGCTACTGTCCATTATCTTGAAGAAACTTGCCTGCACCACGACCAATGAATAATCATGATCTGAAGATTTATCTGGTATATAGTGAGAGATAACCTGGTTATATCACTTAATTCTCACTACTGCATAATAGGGGAAAGTTGTCGTACAATACTCCGCACAGCAACTTTTAGATTTTGTTTACACTCATATCCACTTCCTGGCTCATACACTAATACAGTAGACCAGAAGCGTGGACATGACCTCAAACAAAATCGTGTTGTGGCCTTGTGGTGCATCATGGGATGACTTTTCCTTATATGGGGGTATGGAGAATTGAAAAGAGTCTAGGAGAAAGGGAGATTGAGCCTAACATGGGTAACCTTCCATGGTATGTGTTATCTGTCAGTTAACATTGTCAGATCAGCTTAGGCCATGCAGAGATGGCTGTAGGGCTCAGTGAATCAATTGGAGAAATGTGTTATCCAATTTAGGGTTGACATGTCGCTCTCCTTTCACATCAGCGGTATATTGCAGACTGCTTCCTTGGTGATGCATCAGTTTAGTCTGTCTCAAACCATTTCACAGTGACATCATGAACATTGGTCTGCCGTTCTGCGAGCAGTTTACAATTTGAGTACAGACTTTATCTCTCTCAGTCCCATAGGCAATAACTTGAGTTATAATTGATATGGGACTATCAATAGTCGGCACTCAGAGTGTTAATGGTGGAAAACTTATGATTTTAAGGAAACACAGCTTACTACCATAAAACTTCTTGACAAATAACACTCAAAGTTTTTTGCAGAGCTGTGTTCATTTTACAGCATGATTAGATACCAACATGTTTTGTGAAATGTTACCACAAAGTGAATATGGTATGCAAGACAAACGGCAAATAAGCAAACAGAATTGAAGGAGTCTGTAAAGTGGCATGAAACATGTAAAAGGGTATCACTTTGGCATATATAACTTATGAATTAACTATATTCAGAATAAGAGAAAAGAAGGAGAAAGAGAGAGAGAGAGAGAAAGAGAGAGAGAGAGAGAGAGAGAGAGAGAGAGAGAGAGAGAGAGAGAAAAGAAAAGAGGAAAAATAGAGGAAAAGGAAAAAGGTAAGCTACATTTTCTGCATAATGCAGCACTATAGCACATACTAAAATAATGTCCTCCAGCTTGGCAAAGATAGTCAGATATGACTGTATGAACAAACGAATAATGATATCTTTCCTACCCCCCATTCCACCAGGCCAACTGTCTTGCATACAGTTGTCATGTAACTAGCCAGCTCTCATGCCAATGGTTTAGTGCTACTAGCGTGTCTGACATACAGAAATTCAGCCGTTCAGTGTTCGTCTGGCTCAGAAGGAATTATTAGCGACAAGCCTGACGGGCATTTTCTCTAAGTACACATTTTTTGTCTGTAGGCTGCAAATCCTCACAAAATTGAATGAGCTGAAGGAATAAGAATTTTGAATCCCTGCATGCAACTGTCAGGAAATCCTGGTTGCTATGTTTATGTGAATATACCTGCACCATTTAGTCAATTATGTGTTTTTTAATTTACATTTGATATCAAGAAGATTGTTGAATTTCTCTTTGATTTTATATTTCCACTAAAAGAAAAAAAACCATGCATAATTTATTGCAATAGAAAACAAATATAAAAACAAAATATTCATGAGGAGAAAGTGAAGGAGTGTGGAAGAAAGGGGAAAAAAGCATGTGAGAAAGAAGAAGAGAGAATAGAAAGAAAGAAAGAGAAAGCTCATCATGAATCAGCTATGCCTGCCCTTCTTATATGCATGGATGTCATCAGACATGGGCTCAACACAGCAGAATGTCACCTTTTTGTCAGATGCTGAATGCAAAGAGCATAAAACAACGAGAATGATAGGGTTGAGAGAGAGAGAGGGAGAGAGGGAGAGAGAGAGAGAGAGAGAGAATGAGAAAGATAGAGATAGAGAAAGAGGGAGAAAGAAAAAGAGCAAAAGAGAGGAGAGAGATATAGGAGAGGAGAGAGGAGGAGAGAGAGAGAGAGAGAGATAGAGAGAGAGAGAGAGAGAGAGAGAGAGAGAGAGAGAGAGAGATGGGAGGGGAATCATAAATGTAATGGATAGGATAGTACCTAGAAAAAGTCCCACTTGTTTGTAAATGCAGAGGAAATGTTTTTGCAGGATTGCGGTGTGCTCGTGCTATGTGCGCTTCGATTTTTGGTCATGCCAATAAATCTGATCAAATATTGGTCCTTTTGAAGTCATCGTCCGACCCTATTTGACCCTTCGATCAATGGAGGCTGGCTACAAGGAGCAACACTTATCTGGAGATGAAAATATGCACAAGTGACATTTCTAACCATGGTGTTTCATCTTACGGTAATGTAAACGTACACTTTCTTTTTAAGCATCTCAGTTATTATGACTCTTAATTTCTACCACATTCTCACTCATATATGTTTAGAAGTACTTGGTTTTTTTCTCATCTCGTCAGCAATTGGAAAGTGTCCTGAAAAGTAACATTCATCTTGATAGGTAAAGTGTGAAGGAATAAAATCCTTCTTTTACATTGTTTCTAATAACTAAGTGTATTCAAGTACTTAACCAAAATAACACATGTTGTCTTACCTTCAATGCTGACCATTTCACATTAACAAAAAAAGACGATGTTCACTGCAAAAATGGATATCATTGATAATTTTTGTAAAAAAAACATGAAACAAGTCATGCCGAGAAGAAATTATGCATGTGCCAACATGCACTTTGAGATATATTTTTAACTGTGTTTTTGTTCACAGATTTAATGCAAATTTCAAAATGATGTTTATTTGTCACTGTACTGTACATGTTATTTGTTTGTAATAATGTAAACCATGTTGGATAAAATGTCAAAATGTCAAAGCAGGGCTCCCTGGTAGAACAGTGTTTAACCACTGAAGGGGCTACCCTGGGCAAATAGTACTAATAAATAGAAAGATAAATAAATAAAAACTCTCCTGTCTGAACAGCTGTGTTCCCACTGTATGAAATTTCATGGTGATATTCTGGACAATCCGGTTATGTAAGACCCATCTTGATGTTATGAAGGGAGAATTGCATACGGAAGTATGCATGCAGTATATATCATATTTTATGTAACGATGAGCTGATCTTATCTGTATGGTTAAATATGGCCCTGTCTCATCAAGAATTGTTATTGATTACAACTTGACTTGTAATTTACATAAATCGTAACTCTGTGTAAAAGGTAGAGGATTGGACTTGTGATCAATTTGAATTTCAATTTGAGCTCTAAGTGACATAGTACATATTGTTGTGGATGAAAATGCAATGTGAAGCATGTATATTAGACCTGTGTACCATGTCTGATGGAGAAATGAATCAGAGGA
Source organism: Arbacia lixula (assembly GCA_963669155.1). Classification (NCBI taxonomy): domain Eukaryota; kingdom Metazoa; phylum Echinodermata; class Echinoidea; order Arbacioida; family Arbaciidae; genus Arbacia; species Arbacia lixula. Next base: position 19,945,934 of record OZ022579.1, on the reverse strand, counting down.
ATGCTTTGGTTGTAAGTGGGGTGAATATCTTCACATTATGCTGGGAGACAGGCTGCATTAGCCTGGCAGCAGCTGTGCTCTGCTGGGGTGATATAGTCTAGATCAGTCATGGACAGTGTTAATAGGTAAATAGGTCATTCTAGTGTGTGCGTGGGGAGACCGTGACCAGAATTCATTAACCCTCCTGGCTAATCATGCTCTGCTGCAGGGGTGCAGTGTCTCACCCCTATATCCACATCTACCCCCTTCTCTCAATTGTTGAATTTGGTTACTCCTACGCATTTCTTCTTCTTCTACCCACCAATCACTATTGTGGATCATAGAAGACTTAAGTCAAAACTTTTGTTTAGAATTCCTCCTGTTGTCTTCCATCAAGCAGACATTTGCTATTCTCCAAAAAATCCCAGTTGAGTGCCCCCAAATATGGAGCCTCCTATATTCCCATTTAATATAAGTTATATTTTCAGAGAGGGATTATGCTTCATGCATGTATGTAAAGTGTTTCCCGTTGTAGATGTTTTAAGGCACCATAGGCAAAAAAAAAAGTGCGTTTGCGTATGAATTATTTGCAATCGTAATTTGGTGGCGGTCCTTGGCGGCTGAGTTTCTTCTGGTCTCTGCCTGTTTTTTTTTTCTTGTTATATTTTTGTTGTAGTGTTTTTAATTTTTTAATTTTTTTTTCAATTGTACAACTGCTATAATTGTTCCTCCTCTATTTATGTATATGATCCGATTACAAGCACTTATTCCATGACGCTATTTGTACATGTTTTTGTATGTATGAATTGATTTGTGTGTACATTTTGTATGTTTGCTTTGAGAAATTGAATAAAATTCATTTGAAAAAAAAGAAAGTAACTTTACTAAGTTAGGATTTTGTTTTACCTATGTATCTAGATTAATTGATTAAATTTAAAGGTATATTTTACTGATTTTACTGGGCCAAATTGCATAGAGTTTTACAATGTGTAAAATATGATAGACAAAATGAGATAAACATAAAGCTTTTATAAATAAAAAAAATTTCAATCAATTTCAGATATCTTTTAAAGCATATCTTACGATATGATGGAGTTAAAATACTAACTGTTAAGTTTATCTCGGTCAAAATATCAAAGAACTTTTTATAGCCATGCATGAGAGATCAAGTATGTCGCGGTGCTTGCGTTTGTAATGAACTTTGGTAAAGTATTGGGTATTAGTATGCAGATAATACAATACATGGAGTGAGCTTGGAGCGAGAGCTTTGTGGCTTACCATGTGATGTCAGTGGGAACTATAGCGGGAGAGGAGCCCAGAGAATAGCCGGAGGAGGTATAGCTGAGATGATTTGAGAACCTCATATTGAAATCTGGGCAGCTTATGGCAAGGCTTGCTTTGGGACAAGATCAACAGGAAATTGCACATATTCTTACTGCCATCTTCTCTTATCTTCTTTTTTTTTTGTGTTCTGAATGACGTCAGTGATTTGTTCATTGGAAGTGGACCAATCGTACGCTACTCTTGATTTCGTTGATAATTGCTAGGTTTTGTTCCTTTGCTGAGGTGTATGGAACAATGCTCGAGGTTGTGGCTTAGGAAAGGAGCAGCTATATGTATAAATACGTCATACAAACATTAAACTTAACAGCATCAAGACAGTCAAGGCTATGAACATAATCAGTTGTCCTTATTAAAAACATTCTTAGAATAGGCCCTGATTGCTCTTTAGAAAAGTGCCATGAAATTTTCTACCGGCATCACATACAAACAGAAGAAGGGTACGCTGTAATTTGCCATTTTTGTTGCGACATTTTCATTATTTGGCATAAGGTTTCAATAAAGCAAATCAAGAATTCAACATTGATGCAGGTGTGAATCTTCATGTTGATTTACATATGGACATTGACCATTTTTTGCTATGTACACTGTATGCACATTTTATGCGTGTCGTTCAAAAAATATGTCACCAATAGTAACCCCAAAGATTTTCCAAGCTTTTTCCATGAAACTAATAGATTATGTGTCTTTGTCACTCATTGGAACTGCAGGTGAATGTAATAACATGTTACTACGCAGGTAGGGGGAAGTCTTGAATACATTACTTGAATGGCTGATTGTAAATGTTTCTTGTGTATTCGTCCTCATCAAAATTGGAAACATATGTAATATTGATAGAATCTGTATTTTTGCTGTTACTGTCCATAGTAATTAGATTAATTTATCAACGTGTAAGGAATTTAAGCAGAGAAACAGAAGTCCATGCAGGGACATTGACCTGCATGATTGATATGTAATGACACTCTCCACCAGGTCAGGATAACTGCTTGGCTCATGAATTGTATTGTGTTCCTTCATTTATTTGATAATGTTGATCAAGAGTGCCAATTCACTCAGCACTGTAGGAATATGTGTGATGGAGGCTTAAGCCGCACTTGTTCAGTGTGAGCTACCCGGGGTAACGAGGTGCGAGCAAATTGTCAGAATGATTTGTTTCTTTTCGTGGAAAACTCCATCAGATGAGGATTAGTAATTTGCAAGGGGCCTGGCAGACCAATCAGAGGAAATGGAGCACAAGCTGAGAAGCAGTTAGAGTGTGGGATTGCAAAAATCTGCTTATTGGGCTCATCATCTTATGACTATGGAGATGGCGCAGTATGGCCTCCCACATAAGATGTGATAACAAGAATTAGTCTAGAGATGGATAAAGAGAGAGACAGAGACAGAGACAGAGAGAGAGTGTGTGTGTGTGTGAGAGAGAGAGAGAGAGAGAGAGAGAGAGAGAGAGAGAGAGAGAGAGAGAGAGAGAGAGAGAGAGAGAGAGAGAGCATTGTGAGGGAGATGGAGGGAGAGTAAAAGGAAAGAAGGATACTTAGAGGGATAAACCAGAAAAATGGTAGCAACATGCAAAGCCAAATAGAAGCAAAGTATTTAGGAGTCCATTGATAAAGGCAATGTATTAACAAAATAATGTAACCATTTTTAATGTCAACATGACACTCAATACCCAGGAAAGAGACTTGAATAGTTGAATTCCTTTTTCTTGTTAAGTGCAGGAATTGCGCTTTCAAATTGTTGCAACCCTGGATAAAACTAAACGCCTCACACCTCTGTTGATCAGAATCCCATCACTAATTGGAAGGCGTCGCATCCTTGCGTAGCTTCCATGCAGAGTGAGGTAGCAAGGTCACTGATGAAGGACTTTTCACACAAAGAACGTCCCAATGATAATGGCCCAAATTCACAAAGGAATTTGTAGATGTAGTCCATTGTTTGAGCAAATATGGAGTAGGTATGGAAGGGAGAAAGACATGGGGAAGATCATCCAGGTAAGACAATTTCGGTACATTTGTCTTTGCATACACGGAATGGAAGAATTTGGTTAGGTAGGGTAGTTTTAACAAAATGGTGTCATTAAGGAAGAAACTTTACCTAGCCTAGTTACTTTGCTGAAGCGCATCAGCTGCATGCATTTTAAGTTCCTAACTAGGCTAGTAAGCTGTCATGAATATGGCCCCTGCTGGTGATGTAAGCAAAGTCTGAGCATGAGTTTACTTGTATTACTCATTTCTGTTGGTCTTTCTGAGTCTGTTTGTACACATCTGTCTCTGTCTATAGTTACTCTTAACGTTTCCTTTCCTTAAGGTCACTTGTTTATTGCCTTGTTCTCTCTCTGTCTTCTCCCTCATAAGACTCTCTTTCAGTGTCTCTCTTAATTCTCATATGCTCTCTCTACTTTTCTCATGTGGTATTTCTACCCCCCCCCTACCGTGTGGTGTTCAATCTGTGCTACGCTCTGTCTATCTGTCTCCTTCCTTTATCTTAGTCTTTATCAATACTTTTCCCTTCCTATGTTTCCCTGAACCACTCTCCATCTCCGCAGCTGCTTGCTGCAGTAAGTAAATGTTGACCCATTTGTATTTACGGATGAAATGGGCCGTGAATTGATCTGTTCTGCTTGGCTTGCGATGAATCGTGATAAGAGTGAAAAATGAGAATCCTGCACCACATTCCCATGTATCTGTGAGAGCGTTCCCATTGAGCCCTACGCTCCATGACTGTGGTGCATCGCCTGCTGCTTCTGCATGATGCTTTCAGTGGCTGGGGTGATACCTGTTGGTAAGGTGAACAGGCTTCTGTGGTGAGCCTAGAGACAGGCAGTATCTTATGATCTGTTTCTCTGGTTTATGACCAGTCCACTCCACCCAGTTTTCACCCTGCTCTTTTACGACAAGAGTGGGAAAAGTGGGTGCATAGAATGGGACTCTCCTACACACGGAGCTCCTCCTGAATCCTGATTAGACTGTTGAGATGTTAAGAAGGCTCTAAGGCTGCGTTCACATCCACCTTAGATTGTTCACACGTAGCTTGACCTAATGGCTTTGAATCATGATTAAACTGAGATATACTTCAACGATGCATTTACATCCACCTTAGATTGTTTACACATAGCTTGACCTAATGGCTTTGAATCATGATTAAAGACAGCCAGTCCCTTTTTCAGATCACCACAAAACCATCGAAGCACTGGCACAACATATAGAGAAGTGTTAGCAAGCTCTATATTCACAATTTGAAACTGATACGTAGTGTAAAATTCAAATAATGCACGTAAACAACGTCTGATTAATAGTCTTTACGTCAGGCTCTTAGCAGTTTGTGTTCAAATATCTGCTTTATTGATTAATCTGTTTATTAAATTATAAAACGCATTATGAAAAAAAAAATGTTCTATGGAAGGAATCATCTCTAATGTTTGGTAGTTACTCATGAAATTAGGATTTCACACACGCATGATAACCACATAGATACTGTAACAAAGACAAATACTTTTTTCGTAGTACGAAAAAAGTCGGTTTGAAATTTAATGGCTAAAATTTTTACATATACAGAAAGCTTCAACATGCTATATTCTTAGAAATGGAATCACACTTTCTTCAATTTACGATCGTGATAGACGATTTCAATTTTTGAGCTTGCAAAAGGGACGGACAATCTTTAAACTGAGATATACTCCAAGGATGCGTTCACATCAACCTTAGATTGTTCACACATAACTCATCCTGGTTGCAAGTGAATCTTGATTAGACTATGGAGATGTTTAGGGGACCCTAAGTTTGCGTTTACATATACTTTAGATTGTTTGCTCATAGGCTGTGATGTCATAGCGTCACATTACTTCTATTTTATATTCCGAATTTTCCCCTTTTTTCCTCAAATTAACCAATTTATTGTTACGATATAGTATTGATGCTCGATAAATTGATAAGAAATCATACTTTTTCCAAATGTGGGACATAACAAACAGAGGTGTGACTGTTACATAACAATTGTATCAACCAAGGTTCTAGGGATGTCCTTTCATCTACTTTGATATGACTTTCACACTCTCAATTATGACATATAACATAATTTACAGTGTACCTTTATATCTGCTCTCTCTCTCTCTCTCTCTGTCAACACTATTTGTCCGCAATGGAGTGTTTGACATTGAAAATAGATTTTGAAGCCAACACTAATTGGCACTCATGGGACTGTTCAAACCTAAATTTAATACTTGGATTATTTTTAGAGTAATTGTAGGAAAGTGCTCATTAATGACTGCCAAATAACTGTTGTTGCAGAGCATGACATGCGTCTTTCCTCATGTTGTTTTCTTCTATAGATTGCATGTGTATTCTGCAAAAGACGTGAACGATGTTACCTAGTAAAGCTTTTGGAAATATGGCTGTTCCATTATCTCCTGATACAGTATTTATAAGTCTACTTAGAGGCTGGTATGATAACAAATGTTAAACTCAATTATTTTCTTTTTATTTTCTATTTTCTTCATTATAGAGTACATAATGTAATTATCTTTCATATTTCATTTAAAGAAGAAGTTGAGGCAGAGTTAGAGGCAGGCCAGCTAAGTATTATTTACTTTCACTCAGTATTTGAATTCTACATCTCCATTATATTTAATATTTCACAAAAGGGACCTTATGTTGTAATTGCAGTTCATTCAACGTTTTAAAGAATTTAGTTTTGTCTGCAAAACAGAGGAATTCACTACCTTTGAGGTAGAAATGTAAACCAAGACAGAAATAATTGTATAATTGAATGTATTTTCTGACAACCTTTCCCTCCTCAATCGATATGTAATATCACCACATATATTGGTGGGTTGAATATATCCAGTGACCTATTTCTCTTAGCAGCTGTGACTCAGTTCTGTGTTAATGTCTTACATGTATGTGGTCATCTCTTATTCCAAGTGTAGATCAGATTTTGATTCATTGCGCTCGCTCGTATGTTTAACTCCCACCACATTTGACAGCTCTGCAGCTGTCCACACAAAACACAATTCGACCATGATCGTGTGTCTAGTCTTGCTTCCATGATCGGTCTTAGAAATAGATTACCGCACACACACACACACACACACACACACACACACACACACACACACACGCATGTGCACACACATACACACACACACACACACACACAATGTTTGGGCATAGTTAAAGGATGGTCATAGTTCCCCTTCTCTGTCCCATGTTTCATAACACTGCTGGAATGATCATGTGAATTATGAGTCATTGTACACACAGTAAACATGAGTATTAAGTAGTTGTGTGTTGTGATGCTAAAACAAGGATGAGTAGACATAAGCATGCTGTTTCAGTTTCTTTTTATCTCATTCTTAGCAAAGGTGATCATAATTTTTGTGATGGTAACTGCATCCCAGTAAAAAAACAAAAACAATGCTAGTTTTGAAAACTGAAGAATGTTGTTTTCAGATGAACCTTGCATCATCAGATAAGGCCTAGGGATTTGAGAATCAGTGGGTTAACAGAATATTGGTAGGCAAGCCAGCACCCTGTGGCTATTCAGATATCAAACTCATCCTTCATTAAGTCTTTGTAAGCCAATAATTGCCTGGTGGTGGTTGTTGCTTATGGCCACACTTCTACACAATGCGTAGGTGTTTTGCTCAAAGAAATGAGTTTCCCCTTTCAAGCGTTGTCATTTATGAAGAACTCGCTACAGTGTGCAGCCTAGGCTATTAAGCCGCAGGTGGGGCAAAATAAAAAGTGGCTTAAAATTTGAGATGTTTAACCGACGGCTTTGATTGGGCAGAGATGATTTTATTCTGTTACCAGCTTGAGCTAGTTCTGTGAGGAAGCCCTTGATCGCTCTATTCTTCCTGGCCGTATTCGGCCCCAAGGCGTTGGGAAACAAATATCGCTGTGTTGCTTAGATTGGCTGTGGATGATTCCAAGACGAGACATGATCAGATGGTAATATGGCTGGGAGGGGAATGTGCGGAGGAAGGATAAATACTGACAAAACAAGACAAAGAGAGAATACATATAAAAGAGATACATAGAGAGTGTTCGCATCATAGATATTTTTGATGGATCGTGTGCATTCTTAGATTGCCTTCATGATTTGATCAATTGGCATATCTGTACTTTTGGATGCAACTAATGTAATTATTTGGAAAATTCTATCTCGTAATGTGTAGAAATATCTCCCTGATGTTTTCCTGTCTGGTTCTGTTGTGTATTGGCTGTTTATGTTCTCCTCTCTTTTTTCTTTCCTGTGTCTCTTTTAGCTTCAGCACCATGGGTTTCCTTGTGCGAGGTGCTCTTCCATATTTTTTTTTTAATTTTGTTTACAATTTTGGGGGGAAAATGTCCATTTTTATCAAAAGGATATGCATCCTTTTACCTGTGCATTTAATACATCAATTGAAACATGTTTTAACACAATGAAACTCTGAAAAAATTCTTTCTCCTGTCAAAATCACTTGTATATTTCTCCCCTAGCCTGGCTGCCAGGCAGTGGGGCATTTCTAAACCAACTATTCAATAAAAGGGTCTGGCAGTAGACTAATCATTCTTGGATTTCTTCTCTAGCTGGATTGAGATAAAAGGTGACTTGTATTTAGACAAGACTCTAGTTTTTCAGTTTGGATCAGAAATGTTCAACAACATGGAAGCCAGTCTATTTCTCCCCTCTTCTGTTTTTCTTTAAAAGAATAGTTCATCCAGAAAATAAGTTTATTTCAATAGAAGTACACATGTGAAAGAAATGTAATAGTGGAGGTTTGATGAAAATCCGTCAAAGGATAAGAAATTTATGATCTATTAAAATTGTGAGTTTGTGACGTCACGTATGAGGTGCTCTTCCATATGTTTTTTGAATTTTGTTTACAATTTTTTGGGGAAAATATCCATTTTTATCAAAAGGATATGCATCCTTTTACCTGTGCATTTGATACATCAGTAGAAACACGTTTTAACACAATAAACCTCTTAAAAAATTCATTCTCCTGTCAAAATCAGAAAAAGAGCATTTTATGGAATCATACAGCACAAGACGTCACAAAATTAAAGTTTCAGAAGATCATAACTTTCGTATTCGTTGACAGATATTTGTGAAACCTTCACTAATATGTTTCTTTCATGTGTCTGATTTTATTGAAACCAACTTAATTCCAGGGTGAATTATCCCTTTAACTAATTCTAGTATCTGTCTCTGACTGCGTATTTAACCCAGCTGTCTTTACCAGAGGCTCATGCACTGTGTTCTAAAGGAATGGTTTCTTCTCCCCTTGGTACTAAGAAGGTTAAATGTGTTCTTTCCTCCCTTTCTCACTCACTCTCTCCTTTATATCTTTTTAACCATTCATCCGTCCATTTATCCAATCTATATCTTACTGCGCTATCTGTATTCATCTGATCTGTCTCTTAATTTCCCCGACCTCTTTCAGCTCATGAGCATCTAAAAAGGAAATCATGACACTTGCTTCGCACTTCAAAACTTCCACACAATCAGTGATGAATGCCACAGATAGTTTAATACCCATCCCCAAAGTGCATGCACGACCACATCTGTCAGCGGTGTGACGTTAACAATAGGACAGGTATTCTGTTTGGAGAAGACTACCTGAACCCCCCCCCCCCCCCCACCCGCCCTGCTGAAGTTGTGATAAATTTGTTACTTGGCTGGCCCAAGGCTCTTCCGCTCGATGAGGCATGGCAAACAAACTAGATACAAAGTGTTCCACTTCTGTCCAGGGGAAACATTGAGTTTACGATGATGTCTGTTTCGTTTCAGAGTGCGCAGCACAGTTTTTGCCCCCCACGTTCACACACCAAGGAGACTATGTACGACAATCGTACAGACATGTCTGTAAAAATGTGTGCATATACATCACAAGTTTGTTCAAAGTTATGATTTTCATACAAGATTCATTTGTATTCATGATATGATGCGTTATTTATGCTCACTGAGTTAGGAGAAGTTCAAGGCCCTGTTGCATAAAACTTACCATTCATGGTAACTCTGCCATCAATGATTAGTACCATGGTAGCATTGCTTGACAGTCAATAAAATTCAAGGTTTCCATAGAAATTGCCACTGGTAGTAAAGTTACCATTAATGGTATGTTTTATGCTACAGACCCTAGGTCTCATCCTCATCGGGTAATTCCGCTCCATCAAGTTAAAGATGTTTATCCATACACATGCATTTTATAGCTGATTACATGTATGGAGTGCATGCAGTTCAGAGCATGTTTCGTTGAAGATGTTCAAACACAAACAATCAATCTGTCTAAACATTTAGACAAGGAAAATGTTCATGTAAATGGCATTTAGGTATGCTGATCAGATCTGATCTTATCCAGTTTCACCATCTTTTTATAACCAGTCTGAATGAGTTGGGGTGTGGTGGGGAGTTATTTGATGTGTGTTACTTATGAGAGGAGCAGAGATTTGGAGATTGAAACTGTTTTGAAGAGGGGGAAGAAACTCGGGCGGGACATAATGGGGCAGGAAATGAGGAGAATGGGAGATGACAGGGCTTGGATAGGACTTGGGATATTGCGAGATGTAGCCAACACATTTAGTCTAGTATGTGGAGGTAAACAGAGATGAGGATTGATGGAGCTGTGCAAGAGGAAGGAGGGCAAGAGAGTAGGGATAGGGGGTCGAAGGAGAGAAAGGAATAGATAGACATATGGTACACCAAGATAGGCAAGGAGTATCAACATATATATATATATATATATATAGAGAGAGAGAGAGAGAGAGAGAGAGAGAGAGAGCAAGACATATATTTAGGATAACAAATAAAAGAAGAGAGTCAGTGTGTGTACATGTATGAGGAGGAGAGATCTCGAAAGAAAGACATGCTTAGATAATGAGATAACAATATGTTATGACTCAGCTCAGTAATGGTTGCAGACCCCTTTGCTTTATATGCATGATAATGATGTCAAGTTGAAGCATTACTGGTCAAGATTTTGTGTGAAATGTGAAATGAGTATTCTAGGGCTTAAATATTAACAAGATGGCATTGATGGTGTTGGAGAAATACTCCACAGGCTGTCATGAGGGAGATAAATCACATCCTGAATGTGTTACACACTTCACGGTTTGAGCCAGCCATGGTGGTGGCCATGGAATGTGATTATAGCAAATGCTACATCCATTATGCAAAAGTCTGAATGTAGAGATAATAACATTCTGGTACAAATAAACATACCTAGTTATGTACAGGTATGTAGTATTAGAACTGCTTCTTTGATATGGTTGTTGTCACATGGACTTCTAGAAAGAGAGAGAGAGAGAGAGAGAGAGAGAGAGAGAGAGAGAGAGAGAGAGAGAGAAGAGAGAGAAATGAGAGAGAGGGAGAGAGGGAGAGAGAGAGAGAGAGAGAGAGAATGCGGAAGAGAGAGTGTAAGTGTATGTGTCATAGAGAGAGAGAGAGAGAGAGAGAGAGAGAGAGAGAGAGAGTCTCTTGGTTTGAATATATGTGACCACTTTGACAAAAGCTGTTTGAAATGTATTGATGTACTGACATACATCCACAGGTACAAATCAAGTTATCAAGTGTGGCCATTATGCTTGAATTGCTGTCATTAATGGCAGGCCCTCGTGAACCCCAAACTGAACACTGCCCTCTCCTTGCACATCACTCTACCTCCTTGTGTGGGCTCCAAGGGGGGCATAGAGCACCGAGACGTGCACCTCCTTAATTGTTTGATGGACTGCCCCCGCATCTCCCCCCTGCCTCTAATGGACGTGCGCATTAAGCGAAGGCCAGCGTGGATGTCTATGAATGGGATTGAGGAGGGTGCGCTGGATGCTACTCATGCGGTTTATCAGCTTGTTTCATTTACCACTTCAAGGAATTGTGACGTGCACGGAAGCGTTCAGTTTGATCACAAGAAACTTGATGATGTAGATGAAGGGGAATGAGCAGCAGAAAATCAGTTGAATTTAATCAAAGTGAGAAAATCTGAGAAACAGAGTAGCAGAAGTTTGAGAAGACATTATTATTATTAGGAAGCTATTTTATTCACTGTCCCTGTACCCTTGCTCAGTAAATCCAAGGAATGCAAGTACTGTAAAACTGGTCATTTTCGTGTAACATCTATTTTTCATGCTTTTTCCGCAACACAGAGCAAGCACATATTCTTTTTATCAGGCCAGAAATGCAAGTTTATCAGGGATTCCGGAGTTTCTGGTACTGGCATTCAACTGCGTGTTGCATGCTGTGATGCGTTGCACAGCCATTGGCTTTCTAGTGGTGTAACATGTTCATGATGATGCTTTGATTGGAGCTTTGTTGATGATTTTAATGTATCTTTAGGTGGAAATATCATTCAACAAATATGTTGTAGGTGTGCTGTGCCGCACGAGATTAACTCGCTCGAAAATTACCACTTTTTATAGTAATTATGCTCTGCATATCAATTATTCACAAGAACAATACAGTTCCATACACTGTGGAACAATGGAGTTGCTTGTGAAGGTTACTGATCAGAGGTCATTGCTAGTAAACGTGATTTAGAAAATTTACAACTTCCTTAGAATATGTGAGATTTTTCAAGAACTTCCCCATATTCCTTTCTCTAAGTGTTTTTCTGTAAATCAATTAAACATTTGTGAGGGTTTCATTCTTCTGTGAAGAAGGATAAATCTTCCTGTTTCTGATGTTTCACTCTGTAGTCATCATCACTGTGCTGTCAACATGTCTTTTACACTGCTATGAGAGATGAACTCTTTATTAGGCAAGCTACACAACAGTTCAAAGGAATTGGCATAGGGAAAGGGAAAGGGAAAGGGAAAGGGAAAGGGAAGGAGCCGCAGTTTTGAACCGCTGTATATTTTGTCCAGTTCAGCATGAAACACGATGCTTTAGCCTAAAAAGCATGTTTCATGCTGAACTGGACAAGATATACTGCAGTTAAAAACTGCGGCTCCTTCCCTTTCTTCCCTTTCCCTTTCCCCATGCCAATTCCTTTGAGCTGGAGTGTGTACGCCACCCTCTCTTACGTGCATCAAAATGACTTATACATGGGTGTTCCCTTTTCTAATACAGATATTGCTTTGAAGAAGGATCGAAACCAAGGACCACCCTTTACAAATCTTGTCTGTTGTTGCAAATTTCTATGGTGATAAATTTTGCAAATGATGTGTAATATGAAATCATTTGCAGGAATTCTTCTCATTCCCTTTTGTTAGATATTCTTGGAAATTCATACTTTTTATGAAAATTCCCTGTCACAGAAGTACTTGTAAGTAACCTTAATTTGCAATGCAATTGTGCAATTCTTGCCTCTCAGCAGGTCTTCAGAGCTCGTGGTGAACGTTGAGGGCCCCTAATTATCTTTGTACTTGGACCATAGATTATTCCATTAACCTGCAAAGTGTGGCTTAATAAGTTTTGAAGTGGCCTAATGACTCTAAGGAGGGAATCTAATTAGAGGGACAATGGGGGTATTTAGCCTTCACCAAGGTCCCTGTGGTCACACGACCTGTCATGGTATTTCACCTGAAGGGGTATGGACATGCTGTGGAGATTATTGAACGTGGGATGTGGAGGGTGTGACGCATGTGGAAATTAATGACCGGAGAACAGATCAGAGATGTCTCTCTTTACAGTGATTGGCCTCTGAATGAAATATGTATCACTGCTCAGTTGATATTGACCACTCAAATGATATTGAGTTCTTGCTCAGTTGATATTGACTGCTTGCTAAGTTGATATTGACTGTTCAGTTGATATTAACTGCATGCTTAGTTGATATTGACTGCTTGCTTAGTTGATCTTGACTGCTCACTGGATAGGTGGGGTCATACTGAGGAAAAAGTACTCAAATATCTACACCGTGTATTTTTAATATTTATTTGAAATAAAACACTGAAGTATGCCCACTACAACAAGGATTTTGTTTAAATTCCACAAATGTAGCCATGATTTGTTGGCAGTCCAACAAAGCCCACTGTTTGAATATCACTTCCATGTTGTTGGATGTTTCCAAAACTATTCAATAATAGGGTCTGGCTGCAGTAGACTAATCATTCTTGATTTCTTCTTCAGTTCCCTGAAATACAGAATAATACAGTGAGTAGTCTTAGAGAACTAAACTCTATTTGTCAGTTTGGATTGGAAATGTCCAACAGCCTTAAAGCCAGGCTAATTCTCAACACAGCGGGTAGTGTGACCACATGACTCAGGATTCAAGAAACAGTGTACACATTTGGATTATGCCAATAATGTGACCATGCCTGATTATGGTGTATCCAAAAGATTGTATGCACTCAAGTGTCGGAGTCGGTCAATGTGAAATATGTATATTCCCATTGAGTTATATGTGTGGATTAATTGTGCGTGATATGTGAGTGTGACTGCATCAACACCAGTCTGCCTCATCAGAATAGATATCACTCAGGAGTTGTGGCAAGTCCCAGCATTGGGAAATGAATGTCTCTGCATCTTCTTGGGGAAGATGATCACCACCCACGGTGTGGGTTTCATTCTTGATATCCATCGAGTATTTATATGGGCAGACTTTGTGTCACTTCCTGTGCAGTGATATGTCTCTCAGTGGGAAGGACGGGGATTGCCGGAGTGATTTTGGCAGGCTTCAAAGGCGGGGTTTGCTTGTTTTGAACTAATACTGATTTCGAGGTTTTATATTCCATGACACTTCTTTGATGAAGAAATAATGCCATAATGCCCTGGTAATAGGCAGACTTCAAACACCCTGGCGTGATAAGGGTTAAATTAATTGTTTTTGAGAAGGGTTAGGAAAAGCTCTCCACTGCCAGAAGAGACTATTTTCCCAATGTATGCAAATTGTATTCATGTTGTTCAAATGATAAGTTTTTAACAACAACCTCAAGGCTTGTCTAAGATTTATCGGACTAACAGCAGCTAATAAATCAAGATTGCATTCTATTCTTTTAAATTGAATCAAAGGGTCACTACACACAGTTAAAGGGAAAGTTGTGAAAACTTTACGGAAATGGCTTATTATAATCTTATGATATAGGAATTTTCCTACTGTTTGCTTTGTATTGCAGAATGGATTTCTGGAGTCCACAATATTCTAGCTCTTGAGAAACCACAATTTTCCTCTTTTTTGCTAACTGGGATTTGCTGGAGAAATACTAAAAGTGAAACACTATACAGGAATAATCTTGCAACTGATTTATCCGCTATTGCTGTAGCTGCGTGCTGCGGTATCAGTGTGTCTGCATGTGTACAAGTTTTTTAGGGGATGTGGATTTCGAGCAGCCAGGAAAGTTGTTGGGCAACGGCCATGAATTAAACATGGTAAGGGGAGCAGGCCCGGTGATAGGAGAGGAAGATGTGAAGTCGTCACCACAAAAAAGATGGAGCAAAACAGATAAAGAGTCCTGTGTGTGATGAGCCAAGCTATGGTGGTGTGTGGGACTGTGGGCTGTCAATGAATCTATTTAGAAATGTCATCTTTTGCATGAAGATGCAAAAAGAGGGAATTCATACATCAGTAACAAAGGTTATGGGCCGGAACGTGGTTTCAATTATGCTGAGATGCTGTGCAGTTAAATTTCTTGGAGGGAACTTACTGCCATTTTCGTTGACACAAGTGTTTTTTTATTAAACACATTAAGAGCTGCCTTTTGTTAATATTTGCTTAAAGAGCATTTCTTTAAACATTAATATAGAATTGGAACCATATCTTACAAATTTGCACAAGAAATGCTCACCAATCCCATACTGCAAAATAATTTTGTCTGCCTCATAAAAGGGTTATGTGATTCCCATGACAGACTTCTAGTTGTTAGTCCAGTGAAACATGTAGAGACCACTCAAGGGAGAGAAGAAGTGCAGTTTTATAAGCAGGTGGTCTTTATGTACAGGTTATTTGAATATAGGTTTCAATAACAAATATTGTCCAAGGGATGCACAAAATGGTGTCTTAATAAATAGGTGGTCCTTATGCATGTAGATAACTTAAATAGAGTTTGAATTATTCAAAGGATATGGACAATGTGGCCTTTTGAAACACTGGTTGCTGAAGCAGGTATCACTATACAGTGAAATCAGTGTGTAAAGACCGCTTAAAGGAGGCATGATATGTGGTCTTTATGAGCAGTTGGCCTTTATAAAGAGAATACTTTCATGAAGGTTTCAATACAACATTATTCTAAGGATACAAGCAATGTGGTCTTTACATCCAGGTGGTTACTAAAACAGATTCCACTGTACTTTTCTGCAATCATAGCAAGCAAAGATAGTCATTGTTACTGTGATTGTCATTCAACAGCAGCAAGTACTTAAAGGGAAAGTCCGCTCTGAAATTAAGTTGGTTTCAATTAAAGCAGAAATATGAAAGAAACGTATTAGTGAAGGTTTGATGAAAACTTGTCAAAGGATAAGAAAGATAAGATAATAAGATAATTGTTTAAAGTTTTGATTTTGTGATGTCACTTGCCAGATGCTCTCCCATATGTTGTGTACTATTTTTTTTTAAATGTCCCAATTTCTCAAAAGGAAATGCATCAATAATAACTGCGCATTCAATATATCATGTTTTTACACACAAACCTCATCAAAAATGTGCAAAAGTAATTTGTGGAATTATACATTACACAACACAACATCTTGCACATGATGTTACAAAATTAGAAATGTAAAAGATAACTTTCATATCCTTTGACTGATTTTGTCAAACCTTCACTGATATATTTCTGTCATGTTTCTGCTTTTATCCAACCAACTTGATATCAGGGTGGACTTTCCCTTTTAATACCACCTGAAGGATTGCCAGATGGCTATACTGTCTTATCCCTTACCTTGCATTGTACTCAGATCACTCTTGTTTCACTCAAACACATGAGCAGATGCAGATACATTCCCCCCCTGCCCAGCCCTCCCCCTCATTACCATAACGTTGCCCATGACACCGACACACTGATCTGTTCTTAGTGCGCAGATATTGAGATAAAGTCCATTCGAATTGTATGTTATGTCATTTATTCACTGCCCGAAGGCAGTCGATCAAAAGTCTCAAGTTACAAACTACAAATCTGCAATTCATGCTCTCCCTCAAAAATGAGGTTCATATATGTCTGGCATTTCTATGCACATGTTTCATAATACAGAGCCCTTTTAATTTGAATGTTTAGAAAACAGTGTGGTGTTTGAAATTGACAGCATGTGAAACTTATTGATCATCAAATAAAAAAAAATGTTTTTGAATAGATTTGTGGCTTGTTTCCTTTTGTATGGATTGGCTGGTCATTGTGGTTTGGAAAGTATCCGATAAACTTTAACTGCAGATGATTTCTAGCACTATTGAGTGTCTGATTCTGCATCCTGGCACCCACGTTGCATGCTAATGTCCTTTCTAGGAGGTACTTTAGAGGCCAAATACTTTGAAAAGCGGTATTGCCATGCACTGAGTGCCTAAAAATAACAGAGTAGATTCCCAACTTCAACTCCCATCCCATGATATAGGTTAAATAACTGAATCCTGAAATTAATTCATTATAATAGTTGTATGATATTGATTTTCCTGCTATTCAACCTACAGGTATAGAAAATCCAATTGACTATAAAGATAATTATTTATCTTGGCCCGCTTTGTCTACATCAGATTTTGGTTGTAAAGTCTGCAGCAGACATGCTAGCCAGTGTGATGTTATATGTAGTACAACATATACAGTAAAACCGTTTCATTTCGCACACCATTTATTTTCGCACAACACAGAACAAAACCATCCTGCCATCTTGAGCAGGCTAGACACACAGGACTGGCATTCAACTTGTGTTGCCTGCTGTGATGCATTGTACAGCCGTCATCTTTGTTGTGGCGTTGAATGCTCATGAAAATGCTTTGTTCATGGCTTTGTTGATGATTTTAATGCATAGGATGGATTTTTTTGTAGTGACAAGTAGTGCTTGTGCGCATGTGTAACAGCCCGAGAATATGTTGTAGATGTGCTGTGCTGCGAAAATGTGCTCAAGTGAGAATTACAATTTCTTACACTATGGTAAAGTGTGGTGATCCAAACTTTCCTGGCACGAAAGTCCATTAATTTTTTGTATGTATCTCATCACCTGTCGCACTAACTTATGCTTCTGGGGGTTGTTTCACCAAGCTGTTCGTAAGTTACGAACGACTTTATGAATGACTGGTGATCCCTTCTTGAGCTAAATGTGATACCACACTTTGTCCATTGAGAATCTGATTTAGCACAAGAAGGGATCACCAGTTGTTCGTAAAGTCGTTCATAACTTACGAAGAGCTTGGTGAAAAAAAACCCTGATGGTCTTTGCTGTTGTTGCCTGCCTCACATGCTTCGAACCCCAATCCTTAGATATCTCTATGCTCTCCATTAGATACCATATCTGTTTCTCATCTAATAAAGCCCAAGTTTATCAACCCTCTCCATGAGAGCAGAAGATGTGTGGAACTCAATGTGCTTTCCATGGCTGGCTACCCAGATGATTAATAGTCGATGCAAAGTTTAAATCAGGCATGTGAAACGTTCCTCCTGACTCAATCAGAATTTTCTCTGAGATCATTTTCCACTTACTCTTCGCTTGCTAAGATTTAGGCTTTGAGATCCGGGGAAATCCGATCCTAGAGAGGGGGGTAGAGAGCTATTACCCTCGGGATCCTTGAAGAAAAACATGAATATTTGGGGAAGTAGATGAGGAGAAAGTATCTGTTTGGCGCCAAATAAATGCTCTAGGCACGTTTTCTTTTTCCTGTGCGATGTGTTGTGTTAGCATTCCATTTCTGTAATTAGAGAAGAGGAAGAATGGAGTAGAGAGATAGATAGAAAGACAGAGACATGGAGGGAGAGAGAGAGAGAAATAGGGAGGAATGGACACTGAGAAAGAAAGGGAGAGTGAAGCACATGCAATCAGCGTATCCACGCACAGAAAAGTTTATACCGAAATTCAACAAAGAAACGTCATAGAAAGAATCATTGTATAGCAAACGGGATGTCCAAACACAAAAAAATGAAGAAACATTGTATATTTATGCAGATTGTTTCTGCGGGTGCTTTTCTCTGTGCTGTCTGTCTGCTGTCTGAAGTTTTGTTAGTCAGCATCCACCCCAACACTTTGGTAAAGCCAGACAATGATTTTTTTGCGTGTGGACCCGGGGAACGTCGCATTCATCAAATGCCATGCCTCAGCTGTTGTTTTCTACTTTCCAGCTAGGATTATAAAGATGTACTGCCTTGTGAGCAGACTAATGAGTCACCTGTGGTACATCATTCTGTGTAATAAGCTCTTGACACATATGGGCAGGTCTTAGGTATTTGTTCCCAAGGTGGTGTTTTTACATCTTGTTCTAAACAAATTAATCTTGGTGTCATTTTAAATCTATTAGAGCAAAGTAATAGCAAACAGCCGTGCTAGCTGCTGCAGTATGATATATGAATGTCGACTTTGGTCACCACATTTCAAACATAAACAGGGATAGTTTTTCACTATTCCTGAAAATGTTTATGAAGCTATGAGTGAAATTTGAGACATGTCATTGTTAAGGTATACTGCTAATCCATGTTGAGTTTCATGATGTATGTGAAAGGGCTTCCTTGTCTTTCAGGGTGGGAATCACCTTAGGGATGGACTCACAATTGTTAAAAACAGGAATTATTTTTATCCTAGTGAAATGATTGAATCGGGCAAGAAATGCTGCCAGTCGTGCGTGCTTAAATTTAAATTATCGTGCTGCTTGCTGAGGGTTGTCATGATTATCACACACGGAATATAACCTATGAGGGATGCACCTCAGCCTTAACACCTCTACGGCATTTCATAAAGCTGAAAGAGCAAACATTGGTATTGGGATTAAACCTAGTGTGGATGGAGGGCTCCCTCGTTGCCTGAAGGCAAAATGTGCAAGAGAGACAGAGAGTATCGTCTCACTTGAACTCAGGAAATGAAAGTGGGTGAAATTGCATGGGGGAGCCCAGTGATGGCGTGCCTGCCCGACCAATCTGTATCCAAAGCTCTAATCATGTGATCATGCTCGTCATGTGACTATATACCATCTTTGGCCAAGAAGCGTGAGCTTCTTTAAGGGAAATTCTGGGCCCAAAATGAATTAATGATCACAAAATCAAAACTCCAAATGATCATAACTTTCTTATCCTTTGATAGATTTTCATTGTCAAACCTTCACTAATATGTTTCTTTTATGCCTCTGATTTTATTGAAACCAACTTAATCTTAGAGTGGATTATTACTTCAAAACATTCATAACAAGAACCTTCTTTTTATTCTCATTAGTTGTCTGATTTTCCTCAAACTTGCTTTGCTCTGCTTCTCAGAATTGCCTGCTTTTATTAATAGCAACTTGTTTATGGACAGGAGTTCTCCATTGATTAGCCTGCACTTTTGTGCACACCTAGTCGGTATTTGAGAGCAAACTTTATATATATTTCCTTGATGGCTTTGTCAGGATGGTCAGAGAGCTTTGATTTCCATCAGATCTCATGCTTGCAGGGACAAGATTGGAAGCTATAGTAATATATTTAGAATACAATCTTCTTTACCCAGGGTAGGATCCTCATCAGTGTGAAAACAGCTTTGCATGAGGGCCCTTCTCTGTTCTTACCCTAGTGACTGGATCAATGGATCCTACAAGGAAGCCTGGCTTTCTCTCTCTCCCAGGTACATGTCCTAGGTCGATTAAATGTCTGGCTGAAGGACAGTGGTGGAGGCTGCTGGGTCTTGAATAATGCAAGCTTCATAATTCACGCATCACGCTCTTCTACAAGTTTAGCAAAATGAGTGATTGAATGAGCACAAAATACAATTTGTATACAAGCAAAACAGAAATATTAGCCTGATGGTTTGAGGAAAATCAGACTGGAAATTTGGGATTTTATGATATTTGAAAAGCTCTTTCATCACAAGCACTGCAGTCATTACCACTAACTGTTTCATTTTTCTGCCACTTACAAGTAAGTCATTGTCATGTATGCATTGAGCACAAGGAATTTTGCCAAGTCTGCAAAATACAGATGGACAGCCATGTACACAGACAGATGTGCCTAGCCAGATTGATTGTATCGTATTAGTATGTACAGTGTAAAAAATGTAATTTTTCTCAATAGTTATTGGTTTGACATCTTAGAGTGAACATTGGGTAATGTTACACAGTTATCCTCTTTCCCTTTGATAGTATAATTTGTCCTCATTTTGAAGATAAGATTAATATTTACATTATTTTAGATTATTATATCATAGTTAGTTTTAGAATTAGTGTTCAGTTGTTGTTTTTCTTCCAAAAATATTCTTGTGCCTGCAATACAATATTCATTTGGAGAATAATGCTAATGCATCACTGCACAAGGTGATTTCATAGTGTTGCCTATTGCCGGGGGGAGGGGGGGGGGGATGTTCTCTTTCAGAAAAGAGTAGTGGAAATTCTGTGTTTTGCTTTGGAGAAAAGCTGAAAAGACCTTTAATTTTGACAGTAATATAAATTTGAATTGTTTGGTTAGTCATCTGGATGGAACTAAAGAAGATTATACCTTCTACTTAGGCTGATATTGAGATGCCATCCATCCACTGACATAAGTGCACACTGCCACACTGCCCTACCCTGATGCGCTTTTCATCAAATCGTCGTTGACAGCAGACGTATCCACAGGTGGAATGTAAACAGTGCGTGGGTGAAGGCCTGTCCCTATAGCCAATGTGTTAGGGCTGTTCACACCAGAAGCAAACGTTGCTTCTGTTAGGGAGAATGTAAGCAATATGTTTGTGAAAACTTGCCTGTTGCCAATGGGGTAGATGTATTCACATCAGACACAAACATTCTCTTTGATTGAGAATGTGAACAGTGTGTTTGTGAAGACTCATATGTGGCAAATACAGTAGGGTGTTCACATCAGGTACAGGCTAATCTTGTTGAAGATTGTAAACAGTTGTATTCGTGAAGATCATTCTGTTGCCAATGGCAATATAGCAATCAATATAATTCCACTCAAACTCAGTTTCCAGTTCTCTGAAAGGTTTTATGCAGTATTTTTGTCCCTTGTCTGTGTTTTTTACAGAATGAAACATGAAATGGAAACAAAATCTCACATTTATAGCTTCAAAAACATTCTTAGGAAAAGTGCAAGGCTATTCTTCTTTATGTTTGAAACGAACTGACCATAGTCTACATTCATTGAATTGCCCGTCAGAGCATGAAGATTGAACATGTTGATCACATAAACTGTGGTGCGGAACATAGTGACAACCGGTCCAAAACCTCCTTGAAATCTAGCGATCAATGAAATTTCAATTTTTTAACTGATGGTGGGGGGGGGGGGGGGGGGGGGAGGAGTTCATATACACTATTTTCTTCCCTTTTCCATGTTTTTTTACAATTTTTTTGCCTGTTTGTAACCAATGCACTGTGCTGTAGAGAGAGTTGTCTGCAATCAGACCATGGTTGGTTTTTGATGGATCTCAACAGTACAATTTCCCATTTGGCACCTGAACAAACTGTGTGAAAGAAACATGTTTTCCTGCCAAATGATCCGTTTGGATTTAAAGCCCTCAGGAAAAAGTTGTTTGTGGCTGTAAGTGACACGAACATTAGATGTTGTGCTCATTTGTAAAGTGACGTGTAACAATGTATCATGTTGCCTACATGTAGGCAGTGCATGTATGCATATCAGACATCACTTGGCAAACTTCAATCAGAGATTCATACTACATGTATGTGCCATGTGATTGATTTCTATCTAGCACAAAATATCCATGTTTGTTTACTCAGTAGACTACAGATTAGTTACTCTGGAAACAGGAAATAGGTGTGTCTGCAATGCTTGTCTGCAATGCTATGCTTTTTTCCGATTTGGGAAATTAGCCCGAAGTTGAAATTGTGTCTTTATTTGACCGCGACAAGCAAAAAATGCGCGATTTTCCAATCTGGGAAATTAGTCCGAAGTTGAAATTGCATCCTATTAAGACCAAGGCAAGCAAATAGTGCACTTTTTTCCGATCAGTGAAATTACTCAGACGTTGAAATTATGTTCTCATTAGACCAAGACCAACAAAGAGTATGTTTTTCCAGATCATGGCATGCCATTTTGACTGATGTTGTTAGGCTGATTACCCTCCAGCTGATGCTGTTACGTAATACAAAGCAGTGTCCGCTGCACTCTGCTGTGTAGACATGACCAGATTGTGAACTTGGGCTACTGAAGGTGTACTACAAAGTGGGTTAAGAGTTACACAAACTATATCAGAGTAGGGAAATGTTGATAGGTGGATGTTGTTGCTGTTATAGAAAAAATGTCAAACAACTAATGCTGTTCTCTTGTAATATCCTTGCCCTCTGGGAGATCATAGTTGAATCACACCAAGACATCAAAAAGACGTTTCCTGTCCATAGTCTCCACAGATGCTGCTTGCTAATGAAGCAAGGTTACACACGGAGACCCCTTACATCCAAGGCATGCATGACTTGTTACATAGGGCTGTCATGCCTGAATTTGATTACTTGATTACTTGTTAACCCATTGGGATCAAGCACCACACATGTGGTTTGCAGTGTAACATTTGATATAAAGTATTTCAGATGATCAAATATGCATTAAATGAAAGAGTATACATTTCTGTCCGAGGTGCACCCAGTTCTGTTATTTAGTGTCATGTATCTTAATAATATTATTTTGAAAACAAAAGAAAGGTGAAATGATCATTAAATCTTTAAATTGGCAGCATGATGAAAATGTTAACATCATACATTTGCTCTTCAAATTGGTACAGCGAGTGCTCTGATTTTGAGGTGTGCAGATTATAGTGAGTTGCTTCTCCTCAGTTGAATGTAACCCAATGTATGGATTTCAAAAAGGAAATCTGTTTTTATACCATTCCAGGTGAAACTGTAGAATTTTGGTTTGAGCTTATGTTGCTTGAGTAACCAAGATTCCTTCATTGTACTTTGGGTCATGGAATTTCATCAGTGGTTTGTTTAGGAAATATACCCTCTGCTTTTGCCTGAAACGCAACCCAAACACCAGTTAACGGAACTATCCTTTGGAAGGAAAATCATACTGATTGTTACTCGCATTACACAACTTTTACCAAATGCAGGTTTCACAGCATGCATTCTAAGATTTATGCAGAAATTTGTAGAGAAGAGAAGGTTCTTTTTGAAAAAAAAGTCATACTGATGGTTACTTGCATTACACGATGTCAAACCAAAACTGTGGAATCGCCCATATACAGGTTTCACAACATGAAATTCAAGATTTGTTTTGAAAGTTCAGCTTATGCCTTGTACCCTCTTAGTGCCAAGCATGAACACCACCATGTGAATATCAACACGGTTTCTTGCCTACGGGGCTGGTGGAGTTAAAGCGCTCTGTAGGTGCTGCATCCTGTTTCACACTCTCCCAGGTGTCTGCCCATCCAATCTCTCGCAGCCCAAGCCAGCTCCGCGTCCCATTTCACCCCGTCCACCATGGCGCATATCTCTTGTGCAGTTGCCGTGCCGACAAGCATGGCTTTATGGGCGTATAAAGAAGAACACATCCATTTCATTACCCTGCACTGCTTTGCTTTGTCCTCGTTTTTTTATATATACTTATTTTTTTTATGACCACGCATGTGTAGATATAGTGAGCAGACCTACAGCTGGTCTATATAACATTACGATGCCTCTGGTTGTGAACGTACAGGAAATACCTACGCACTCCATCCGTCAATGCTGAAAGTAGAGGTCTGTCCACACTGACAGAGCACAACCCCTTTTGTATCGAGCTGTATATGTAGCTTCTTGTGCATCAAGTTTCTTGGAGTGGAGAGAAAATTCCTGTGGATGCTATCTGTACTTATTACGCAACATGTGTCTTGTCCACATTATAGATAATCAACAGGGTTTGTTTTCCCATCAGTTACATAAAGGAAATAACTCATTCTCTTACTGTAAGTACAGTGAGCAGGTTTTCAGCTGGTGTATGTAACCATGCACCTAGATGTGAGCAAACAAGAAATGCCAATACAGTCTATTAATCTTTATATAAGTGCTAAAATTGGAGGTATGTCCACACTGAGTGCGCAACCCTGGCAATAAAAATAGTGTTTTAATATGCACTTTTCATGAAACTTACTTTGTAATCATGATTTAGAAGAAAAGCAGTTATTTACCTGAGAGTCCTGTCTGCATTGACAGTGTGCAACTCCTTTGGCATCCATGTTTTCATATTGTGATGTAGCACACTCCTAGCACATTCATTTCCCCAGAATGGTGTGTTCCCATAAACAGTGTCGAGCAGTATATCCCCTTTCCCTCCTCCAAATCTCTGGACATATCTACTATTCCGATCTAGTCAATTTTTCATGCAGAATATTCCCCTCAAAGGGGTCTCTTTTGTGTAATTGTGTTGTTTGTGTGGGAGTTGTGAGTGAATAATGCAAGTGAATTATTCAGCAATACTGGTGCAGCACGGGATATGACTATTTTATGAGGTTTGAATTTCATTGACGCAAAGAGGTCCACCATTTAACTTAGATAGGCGGAGGCACCAATTCATTATTCACTCTCCATTTATAGATTACGCGGGAAGCATACATTACCATAGTCAGGGTTAGAGGAGGTTTGGGTAGCGCTTAACATCAATTGTGAACAAGACAGAAATTTACCGTCAGAGGTAGAAATACCACTTCCTGTCTCACAGCAGATGTTATGTTCCACTATTGGTAGCATGTCCAGTAATTGCCACAACTGGGGTTGTGTTTCATATAGGAGACATGGATCGATGGTTATGTGAACACAACTGTCCGTATAAGACAGAGAGTGTTACCATTGTGACACTGTTGTGTATCAGCACACCAGTCTGATCCATAGGAAGTTCACATCTACCTCTGATATGTACATGTATGCTGTTTTTGAGTCCTACCCAACGTTTGTCATCTATGTTCACACTATATGATTGATGGATGCTCATGAATTTAGAGGGAGGGGGTAGAGAGAACAGGGAAAAGAGATTGAGGAAGCAGAGAGGAGAAAGAGAAAGACAGATCGACAGTGACCAACCAGATACAGAGAGCAGATGGGCAGGGAGCAGGAGAAAGATGGAGAGAAATGGGGGCAGAAAGAAAGAAAGAGAGAGAGAGAGAGAGACAGACAGACAGACAGACATGTGTTTATACATACAAACGTACATTCAGATGCAGACAGAGAGGAAGAGCAAGACAGAGGGACAGAGGGACAGAGAGAGAGAGAGAGAGAGAGAGAGAGAGAGAAGAGAAGAGAAGAGAAGAGAAGAGAAAGAAGGAAATATTTAATGTGTTTGTAGAACTGACCTCGAAAGAAGGAAATATTTAATGTGTTTGTGTAACTGACCTCTCGGTTCTTCAAGCCAAGTGCTTTGTGATATGGCTCTTGATTTGGGAAGATAAATGCACACTTTTGTACATTTAGAGCTAAGTGGGTAAATGTAAGTTGAGGAAATAGGAAATTGGCATTTCCTAGGGTGAGTAAGGCTGCATGTGGACATATTTCTAGTCAGGATATTTCTAGAGTGGGTGCACAAGGTTCTTGCTCATTTCCGATGAAATGAGCAACATTCCATCAAAACTGATATGTCTTTGAATGTCTTTCGATTGTACGAGAAAGTTGGCCAGACATGACCCAATGTGTGATTCCCATTGCTCTCTGGGAGAAGCAAATAACATTGCCTCTACACAACAAACAATAAATGGATTAAGTCTTTCTCTGGCAGACAAAGTCACCCTCCAACAGGATTTATGTTTTATTAAGGTGCAAAAATGCCTTAATGGTGCAAAAAGGGTTAAACTTGAACAGAGTTTGCTCTGAAACGTATGCTTTGGTGCACACATGTATATATTCCAGACAGATTAATATCAATGCTAATAATGTGTGTTTGTGCGGTAGTGTCACTGGAAGAATGGTTAACTCTCCCAAAGAGGCCCCATCAACTCTTTGCATACTACATATGTATTTACTCACAAGTAATGCACACAAATCCTATCGCGCAGCATTTAGTCTGGCACACGGAGGGATTGGAAGTCAGGTGATCTTGATCTTCATGATATTGGTATAGGTGTTGCCTTTGAAACATTAATGCTTTTTCTTTTTCTAAATGCTTTAAAAATTGTCAAGTAGAAATAGGCAAACAATAATATGTGATACACGCTGCTTTACTGATCACACATTAGACATTGCAGTTTTGTTTTTATTGAAGTACATCAAGAAAAGCATTCTGTAGTGAATAATGCTGGCAAGATGGTATTGTTGGAGAGTATGTTTTTTTTTGGGTGAAATCTGTGGCACTTGAGAGTGAAGATGTGTTTTTACTGCCCTGGGCATCCCTGGCTTTAGTCAATATTAGTGAGTCTGGCAATGGTGCATAAGTAGATGCAAGACAGGTTATTGGTAGAGTGGGGGTGTTCTCACACCAAAACCTTAATATTAGTGAGTCTGGGAACGTTGCACAAGTAGATACAAAATGGGTTTTTGTTATCATTGCTCAATAAAAGTGAGTCGCAGATTGCTTAAAAAGTACCATACACATAGATGCAAAACGGGTTATTGACAGAGTGGGAGCATTCACACTAAAACACTATCAGTGATTCTGGGAATTAGTGAGTCTGGGAATGCTGCACAAGTAGATGCAAAATGGGTTATTTTTATTATTGCTCAATAAAAGTAAGTCGCTGATTGCTTCACAAGTACCGTACACATAGATGCAAAACGGGTTATTGACAGAGTGGGGGTATTCACACTAAAAGACAATATCAGTGATTCTGGGAATGCTGCACAAGTAGATGCAACACAGATTATTGTCAAGAGTGGGGTGTTCACACTAAAATACTATCAGTGATTCTGGGAATGCTGCACAAGTAGATGCAACACAGATTATAGTCAAGAGTGGGGTATTCACACTAAAATACTATCAGTGATTCTGGGAATGCTGCACAAGTAGATGCAATACAGATTATAGTCAAGAGTGGGGTGTTCACACTAAAATACTATCAGTGATTCTGGGAATGCTGCACAAGTACATGCAACACAGATTATAGTCAAGAGTGGGGTGTTCACACTAAAATACTATGAGTGATTCTGGGAATGCTGCACAAGTAGATGCAATACAGATTATAGTCAAGAGTGGGGTGTTCACACTAAAATACTATGAGTGATTCTTGGAATGCTGCACAAGTAGATGCAACACAGATTATAGTCAAGAGTGGGGTGTTCACACTAAAATACTATCAGTGATTCTGGGAATGCTGCACAAGTAGATGCAATACAGATTATAGTCAAGAGTGGGGTGTTCACACTAAAATACTATCAGTGATTCTGGGAATGCTGCACAAGTAGATGCAATACAGATTATAGTCAAGAGTGGGGTGTTCACACTAAAATACTATCAGTGATTCTGGGAATGCTGCACAAGTAGATGCAACACAGATTATAGTCAAGAGTGGGGTGTTCACACTAAAATACTATCAGTGATTCTGGGAATGCTGCACAAGTAGATGCAATACAGATTATAGTCAAGAGTGGGGTGTTCACACTAAAATACTATCAGTGATGCTGGGAATGCTGCACAAGTAGATGCAACACAGATTATAGTCAAGAGTGGGGTGTTCACACTAAAATACTATGAGTGATTCTGGGAATGCTGCACAAGTAGATGCAACACAGATTATTGTCAAGAGTGGGGTGTTCACACTAAAATACTATGAGTGATTCTGGGAATGCTGCACAAGTAGATGCAACACAGATTATAGTCAAGAGTGGGGTGTTCACACTAAAATACTATGAGTGATTCTGGGAATGCTGCACAAGTAGATGCAACACAGATTATAGTCAAGAGTGGGGTGTTCACACTAAAATACTATCAGTGATTCTGGGAATGCTGCACAAGTAGATGAAACACAGATTATTGTCAAGAGTGGGGTGTTCACACTAAAATACTATCAGTGATTCTGGGAATGCTGCATAAGTAGATGCAACACAGATTACAGTCAAGAGTGGGGTGTTCACACTAAAATACTATCAGTGATTCTGGGAATGCTGCATAAGTAGATGCAACACAGATTACAGTCAAGAGTGGGGTGTTCACACTAAAATACTATCAGTGATTCTGGGAATGCTGCATACGTAGATGCAACACAGATTATAGTCAAGAGTGGGGGTGTTCACATCAAAACCTCAATATTATTGAGCTGAAGAATGCTGCACAGTTAGATACGGAAAGGCTTAGAGCACAAAGATTGAGAGAGAGAGAGAGAGAGAGAGAGAGAGAGAGAGAGGGAGAGAGAGAGATGTTCACACTTAAACTAACCAGCTTGTAAATTGTAAGGCTCAAATTCTGAAAAAGTGGCTCCAGTGAAGAGTAGTACCGAATGGGCTGCTTTGCATATGCTATTCATTTATGTTTGCACACAAATGTTGCCATGGTATTCTGTGCCAGTACATGCTTTGATTCTATTTAGTGTTTGATGTTTGTACCACATGAAATTAACACTGGGGAGAAAACCATCTACATGCATCATGGGAGGTGGGCAGTATTTAGCATTTAGTATCTGGTTTTGCTTCTGCAATATTCATACTTGTTAAGATTCAACCATTGTGTAGAGAATCCCAGGAAAGTCCTTTGTAAATCAAGTGGAGTTTGAACACAGTCTGTTCTTTTCAAAACAGAGAAAGCTAGAGCATCATCATTAACTCACAATGTTCTTGTTGAAGATCAAACGGGCTTCTCATTTGAAAGATTTAATCCTGTTTCTATAAATGAAGTTTTTAATGTAATCAAGGAGTCTTCCTCAACAACCTGTGATCTTGATCCTATTCCCACCTCATTTATGAAAAAGTTTCTTCCTGAATTGGTACCCATTATGACGAACATTATAAATTATTCTTTTAGAAATGGTAGATTTCCTGATAAGTTCAAATGTGCCAATATCATTCCAAAACTGAAAGGCTCGTCTTGTGATAGTGACAATCTGAAGAATTACCGCCCAATAGCAAACCTTAAATTCTTTGCTAAGATTCTAGAGAAGATGGCAGCACATCAGCTACAAGAATATCTAGGTAAATCTGATCTACATGCAAAGTTTCAGTCAGGATACAGGTCATTTCATAGTGTTGAGACTGCTCTCTTGAGAGTTACAAATGACATTCTGTTGTCACTTGATAGGGGCGAGGAGGTTATGCTTATCTTGCTTGATTTTTCCTCAGCTTTTGATACCATTGATCACGATATATTGCTTAAACGCTTATCACTAAGATTTGGAATATGTGGTGAAGCACTTAATTGGAGTCATAATGTAGTCATTGGAAATGATCGGTCTTCAGGACATGTACTCACCAAAGGAGTACCGCAAGGATCTGTATTGGGTCCAGTCCTGTTTACATTATACACCTCTCCTCTAGAATCTTTGATTGAAAGACATAACATTTTCAAGATGTTTTATGCTGATGACACTCAGTTGTATATTACATTCAAACAGTCACGGCTTGAAAATGTTTCTTCTCAGATAGCAAACTGTGTTCAAGCAATCAAAGAATGGTCTCACCAAAACTGTCTCAAGTTAAATTGCAGTAAGACAGAGTTCCTTCATGTTTCATCCCGTTTCAGAAATGCGACTCCAGTAATTCACTTGGATCTAGCCGGAAAGCAAATTAAAGCTACCAAAACATGTAGAAATCTTGGGGTAATTTTCGACAATAAGCTTACATTTGACAATTTCATCACACAAAAATGCCGTTCAGCTTCGTTTGCACTCTACAAAATTGGTAAAATCCGTGATTTTATTGATAGAAGTACAACTGAACGTTTGGTTCACGCATTTGTTATGTGTCATTTTGACTTCTGCAATAGTCTCCTTTTTCAATTACCACTTCGCCAAATTCAAAGACTACAAACTATACAAAATTCAGCAGCGCGACTTGTTACACGTACGAGGAAACATGCTTCAATATCCCCTGTCTTACGTAATTTACATTGGTTACCAGTCCAGTCTCGCATTAAGTTCAAGATATTGTTATTAGCCTATGAATGTTTTCATGGATTAGCTCCTGCTTATCTAAATGACTTACTCACTGTATACAAACCAACACGAAATCTTCGATCATGTAAAAAGAATTTGTTTATTGTTCCTCCTATAATTACACGAACATATGGTGAACGCTCATTTGCCCATGCTGCTCCAGTTTTATGGAATAGCCTCCCTGACAGTCTTAGGAATATTAACACCCTAGATAGGTTTAAGTCTGCTCTTAAAACACACTTATTTCAAATGGCAAAATGATTTAAGGAACTCAGTAACCTCATTTCTCTTTTTCTTTGCTCCTTGAAGCGCATAGAGACTTTCTTATGTATATGTGTTATGCGCTATATAAACATGGTTTATTATTATCTGTAGTAGTGTGGATGGGACTTCCTGTGTGTGTGCGATTTTGCTAAGGGTGAAAGGGCATTTGATGAATGTTGCTGACGCTGTGAGATGGAATCTAAGAAAGAAACAAGAGAAACTACTGATCAATTACACTGGCATCATTTCAATTAAGAAAAAGCATCTTTGAAACATCTTGTAAAAAGTCAGAATGCCAACACTCTCACATGTAAGAAGTGGATATTTTGAGAGTTTTCTTATGATACTGATCAATATTTGAAGTTCTATACCTAATCCCAATAAACCTATTACCTGATTGGTTGACAGGCATGAACCAGATTTAACTATCCTAGCAAGTACCTCATTAACATTACTAGTGGTCTATAGTCATTTTATTTGCAGAAATAGCAATTATTAGAACTCTTTTTAGCATGTATACATTATTACTCTCTTTGTGGGTAAAGTGGAATAGCAAAACTACTTATTTACCTCCAGGCCATATTTTACATACACTGTAGACTGCAGTTCATGTTTGCAATTGTTCAAGCAAGCAATTTTAGGTGACTTGTTGTTGAAGCTGATGGAAAGGGGAACATTTGTTCTCATTACGTTGGGAGTCATGTTCCGCTGCACATTCATTAGTTGATTTTTTCTCTCTTGGGTGATGAATGTTTTGTTTGAGATGTATCCTGACATACCTGCTACCATCTGTAATCATTAAGGTTCTTTCTGCTCCATTTCACTGTATACACCCATCTAGCCTACCTTACAGGCTGTCAGGCATTTCTTCACAAAGCTCTTACGTGGGGTGCCTAGCTGCTGTAGCCCATTCAAGCTGAGTTCTCCTCCTGAGATGAGAAACCACCAGGGCCCTGTATCACAAAGAATGAGTTGCTATCTACATGTATAGCAACTTTGCAATCACTTGTAACTTGCTATCCATTGCAACTCACCGCATCACAAATCATCACTGCTATCCATGGCAAGTCCAAGCCCATGTATGATTTTGCAATCAATTGTACAGTTCCAATCGATCCCCACAAGCTACGATCAATATCAATTGCAAGTTATGATCGATATCGATCGTAGGTTCTTTGTAATACAGATATACGATCGATATCAATCATATGATCAATAGATCAGTCGTACGATTGATGTATCGATCGTACGCTCAATCATAGCTCTTTATGATACGGGCCCCAGAATGATTAAAGACAGGGTGTCCGTTATGCAGGTAAAAGAATTGAATTTAGTAAAAAACATGGAAAATGGAAGAAAATACTGTATCTGAACTTCCTTCCCAATAATATAGCTAGAAATTTAATTTAATTTCAGTTATAGCAATCACTAGATTTCCTGGCTCTTGTAACCTAGAGACTGGATACTGCTGTGCGCTATGGTTCGTATCACAGTGCATGCATTCAATGGGAGTAATGCCCAGTTCCTGCCACATCGTGCAC